>JARHVA010000162.1:6922500-7155000 GCA_037957365.1 Torreya grandis
TTAAGGTTTAACAATGCTTGACACATCATTCCTTGAACTCAATTTGGGTTCCCACTTTTCATCTTGGAACTACTTTTCAAATAACCACTTGAAAGCTTAGCCATTTCCTTGGCTAGGAAGTGAATAAGACTAAAAGTTCCCTCTTCTTATCCATAATGAATGGGTCAAATATTGACCCTTGACATCTCCACTCTTCATGATAAGAGCACATTCTATGAGTGACACCAGATGACATACATATAGGCATAGTTATTGTTTGAATATCTTTTTATTATAACTATACTTATATACTTTGGAGAAAATCTATCTAATTCCATAACTCATCTTTTACAGAAACACTTGGACATCATTAGAACAAACAACAAGTCTAAATTTAATATCTCCAATGCAAGTTTGCTTTCTATTTGTCCTTTTTATCTAGTATTTATAGTTCCAATAAAATGCTAGATTAGGCTAGTGGAAAAATGTAGATACCCATATTTGGTACAAGTATTGTTTCATAACGCCTTTAGGAAAATTTTCATGTATGGATCTCAAACTATGAATTAGGTACCTAGTGGCACATCTCTTTTGGTCTTTTAATTGTCTTACCAATTTTATTTGGTTGTGTGACACCTATCCTATAGTCTTCACCTAAATTTCCATATTATAGAGATATATATCCCTTTATTTCATCCTAGAGTATTTTAAGTCTTTAGGTGAGTTCTACCATTTATTGTTAGTATTGACTATCAATATTGACCAAATATGACATAAGTGACCCAAACATATTTTTAAATTATTTTGGGAATGCTTCATTTTTATGAAAATTGCTTGGGCACATTTAAAAATGAAAATTTCTTGGGCACATTTGAGTTTATTTTTTTGTTGTATTTGTATGCCACTAGGTCTTTAATTTAATATTAGAGGCTCCTATATATACAAAGTCACTATAAGGTATTTAGAGACAAGCAACCTAAATCATAAAAAAAATAGATAAGAATACATGTTGCACCAAATAAATTATTAGAGCTAAATCCAAAGTTTACAAAGCTAAATTTATATTAACATGCCTGTACCAAGGGGAAGATAGGAGAAATAACATCTAGGATTGCATCCATAATAACACACAAACACATTAGTGGTATAAATACATTTGATTTTGAGCCCTATTTGGGGTATTTCAAATGTAGTGCAGTGCCTTTTTGGTCAATGGGGATTGACCAAGGTTATTCCAACTCAACCCTTTCACTTGACATCCCCATTTGATATTATATTACTTGTGTATAAATAGGGTTTTATAAGACACATGTATCTATGTGATTATAAAGGTGATAAAATGATTTTTTTTTTTATAAACATATGCACATCATCCCAAAAATAAGATGTCTTTGTGTGTAGGGTTAGTACCGAACACTATAGGTCAATATTGACTAACAATACTAACTCAACCTAACATAAGTGACCAACAATAAATAAGAATGAAACATATATAGATCATTTACATAATACTAAAGTGTAACATTTATACATTTATAATAATAATAATAATAATAATAATAATAATAATAATAAAAATAATACTAATAATAACAATAATAATAATACTAATAATAACAATAATAATAACAATAATAATAATAATAATAACAATAATAATAATAATAATAATAATAATAATAATAATAATAATAATAATAATAATAATAATAATAATAATAATAATAATAATAATAACAACAACAACAACAACAACAACAACAACAATAATAATAATAATAATAATAATAATAATAATAATAATAATAATAATAATAATAATAATGTGACAAACAAGCTAAGAGCCTCCTTACCTCTTGTTGTACATTAATTTCCATATTTAGCATATGCCACATGTTAAATCATTTTCAGTATTTTACATTTAGATATATGATTGAATGTTATATTTATCAACCTAAATTATTATACTAGTTTATATCCTATTAGGGGTGTAAAACTAAATTAGGGTAAAACATATTATGAACTTGAACACTGATCAAACCGTGTTAAACCCTAGATTTACATTAGGGTTCCATTCTTCTAGGGCTTTAAATTTTAGCTTTAGGGTTTTATTTTTAAACTTGATTTCTAATTATTCCTTAATAACACACATTATTCATGGCTATAATAAATCAAAATTATTACTTAATAGAAGTCATGAAGGTACTCTTTTTATATTGTTCTTCAATGATATTGTATCTTATTTGGATCAATTATGTAAGAAAATGGATCAAATCTAAGAACATTAATAAGGCTAAAATTAAAAATGAACAATCCAAAGCCCTCCTCAAATCTTATTGTTTCAACATCCAATCTGAGTTTCTTCTTGGTTCCACCAGATAATAAATGACATGCATGAATCATATTATTACTCCTAGTTTTTAGGATATTGATATTTATCAACTCACCTTTAATATTTTACCGTGGATTATATTAGGTCCAATAGTCTGTGATGTCACAACATAAAGGGGTAAGACAACCCTAGTAGTATAAACCAAATGACCTTACCAATTCCATCCTCAACCCTCACCACCTTCCACAAATCAAGCTAATTATTCTGAAGGATATGATATCTTGGACCAACTAAAAAATACTCATGCCAAAATTTCTCCATTATAATTACTTCAAATAATTCTTATTTACAAAGACATTATTTATGCAATGTTATGTGATATGATATTACCAAATAATGTAGAAACACCCTATGTGGCCTTAAATTATCAATACATTATGATGGATGAAGTAAATTATATCTTTTTAAAAATAAGGCTCACCTTCTAAAACATTATAGATCAACATTTTCCGTTGTATATTATAGTATGAGTTCAAAACAATGTAGCCAAGCAAGTTTTGGTGGATAATATAACATGATTAAATCGTTTATAATGTTTCATTATTGAAATGACTTGGTATTGAGGAAAAATATCCTAACTATTCAAGTATGCATATTCAAGGGTTTGATAATGTCTCATGAAAATTACTAGGAAAAATACACTACATGTTACCGTGGGCCCTCGAATGATAGCCACAATTTTTCAAGCCATTCATAATTACCTTAATTATAATATTATACTATTGGACAATGGACTTATGAGATGAATGTAATACCTTATATTCTAAATGAATGTTTTAAATTTAATCATCAAGGATAAACACACACACACACACACACACACACACACACACAGAGAGAGAGAGAGAGAGAGAGAGAGAGAGAGAGAGAGAGAGAGAGAGAGAGAGAGAGAGAGAGAGAGAGAGAGAGAGAGAGAGAGAGAGAGAGAGAGGAGAGAGAGAGAGAGAGGAGAGAGAGAGAGAGAGAGAGAGAGAGAGAGAGAGAGAGAGAGAGAGAGAGAGAGAGAGAGAGAGAGACACACACACACACACACACACACACACATGTCCTTTAGATTAGGAATCATTCAATTATTGTGCACTATCTCAACTTGTGGATCATTACATCCATTTTATACAAATATATTCTCAATAATCTAAAAAAATTTGAGGCACCAATATCTAATTAAAAATTGAATTTTATCACCAATAAAAACTACACTACATATTACTGTGGGCCCTCAAATGATAACCATAATTTGTCAAGTCAAGCCTAATGATCTCAATGAAAATATTATATTAGGGGACCATGGACTCATGAGATAAATTTAGTACCTTATAATCTACATTCATTATTTAAATTTAATCATCAATGAACACACACACACACACACACACACACACACACACACACACACACACACACACACACACACACACACACACACACACACACACACACACACACACACTCACACACACTCACTCACACACACACACACACACACACACACACACACACACACACACACACACACACACACACACACACACACATCCTTTGGATCAGGAATCATTCAAGTATTGTGAACTATCTCAACTTGAGGATCATTGCATCCATTTTATGCAACTTTATTCTCAAGAATATAAACAAATTTGAGGCACTGATATCTAATTCAAATTCAATTTTATCACCATCACCATATTTCAGTCAATATGTTTTTGGGCTTAAATATTTATGAAAAGTGGGATATATAGGACAAGGATTGGAAAAACATGCACAAGGAATTGTTCATCCCCTATAAACATGTACTCACAATGGATGAAGAGGTCTTGATTATATATAAAATCCAACAACTAATAAGAAATAAACAACCACAAAAGCTATTATTTATGCACATTCTTTAGATCAGAGCCAAAACTAATGCATGCAGTTTATCATACATCTACACTAAAGTTGGTATACCTTCATCTAATTGATGACATAATTTACACAAAGATTTGGACATTAGATGAATTTTAAAATGATTAATTTCTCTTAGAATACATGGGAGAATATGATTATCTCACTTCATTCTATCATAAGAATAGGCTTCCTCCAACAAATGATGCCTAAGCATATTTTGGAGAAAGTAAAGATCCCAATGTACATACCCAAGTAGATGGACCAAATACATTGCCTAAAACACCATATATGGAAGACAAATTAACTCTTATCAACAAAGAGATAATCTAATTTCACTACATAATAGATAAGGATTTAAGACCAATACTATTAGTAGTTATGTTATAAAAAAATGAAATAAAATCATTTTTATAAGTTAAACATATTTACCCATAAATATTTACATGGACTTACTCATATATTATAGGAATTCAGCCTGAAATTGCATTACATAACATCATGCTTTATCTTGATGCTAATACAGTGCAACAAAAGATTAGAAAAATGCATCCAAAAGTAGTTTTTTTTTGGTTAAAGTGGAAATTTAGAAACTACTAGATGTAATCTTTATTCACTCTATTGATTATCACAAATGGGTATCTAATATAGTACTAGTTGTGAATCCTAATGAAAAAAATTATTGTACAAATTATCAAGACTTAAATAAAGCTTATCCCAAAGACAACTTCTCATTACCAAGTATTGGCATGTTTTCAAATATATAGTTAGTTATGAGATATTATCATTCATGGATGGTTTCTTAGGATTCAATAAAATTAAAATTAATCTGGCAGATCAATAAAAAACTTCATTTACTACATCATGGGGAACATTTTGTTATGTTTTCATGCCTTTTCAGATTAAAAAATTCTAGGGTTACTTATTAGTGATCCATGACCCATATATTTATGACTATATACAAAAAATAGTGGAAGACTATGTGGATGATCTACTTTCCAAATCACAACAGTGACAAGATCTTGCTATAGATTTGTGATTTCTTTGAGTGATTACAAAAATACAATGCACACTTTAATCAAAATAAATATGTATTTAGGGTATCTTCATCGAAATTATTAGAACAAATCAGATCTCATTGGGGGATGTAAATATATCTCAAGAAGGTCAAAGCTATTTTGTACATGGTTTAACCAAAAAGACTAAATCAACTATGATAATTATAGTTAAAAATCTAGGTAATAAGATGGTTTGTGGCCCAAGAAGCTAATAAGATGCAATCCTTCATGTGATTACTCAATAAAGATATAAAATTATGATGGGATACCAAATGCCAACAAATTTTTATGCAATTAAATAATATCTATTTAGTCCACCTATTCTCATGTCCCCAATACCAAACATACCTTTACTATTATACATCTTGGCCACATATCATGCTGTAGGATATTTATTGGCACAATATGACGATGATCATAGAGAACATGATATTAATTACATTATTTGTACACTTGTTGATTGTGAAAAAAAAATTAATACTATGAAAAAGGTACTACACAAAAGATGCAACACTAAATGCTAAAAAATGAGAGACATGTTATCATAAAGGTGGAGCCACTCAAATTCCTCATGTGAAAGTTACATTTATAAAAATGTATAACTAAATGGGTAATGTTTCTCATGTAATTTAATCTAAAATTTATATCTTAAAAATACATAAAAGGATAAGTTATTGTAGACCAACTAACTATAGCTCCATTAATATACACATTACCAATCAATGATTATTTTTGTGATGATTTTACTTCATATCACATTGATAATGATATTTTAACCTTGCAATTTTATGGATATAAATGTTTTATAGGCACTAGAATTGGCATTGTCTTCATTAATCCTCAAATCCAACCTATGCCATTTGCATGTCATTTGGGGTTTTCATGTACAAATAACATAGGAGAATATGAGGCATTAATACTTGGGTTATGTATAACATACACATTATAGATAAAGTAACTATAGGTTTATGTGGATTCTCAGTTGGTGGTTAATAAAGTTTTAGACATTTACCAAACAAAGGAAGAAAATTTAATTCCATATTAAGAAATGACACACGATTATAAACACAGTTTGATTATTTTTCAGTACAAAGCATACATCAAAAATATAATTGAAATGTTGATGCCATGTCTACCACAACTTCTATGATTCCCATTGACATCAATGAAGATAACATACTTTTTACTATCTCATAATTACAACATTCATTAGTCTCTATAGTAGAGGTAGAGGCTCTCGAGGTCCGAATAGTTACTCATAGTGCATTAAATTTAGAATGGTACAATTATATATACATACATACATACATACATACATATATATATATACATATATACATACATATATACATATATACATATATATATATATATGCATACATACATATATATATACATACATACATATATATATATACATATATATATATATACATATATATATATATATATATATATATATATATATATATATGTATATATATGTATGTATACACACACACACACACACACACACACACACACACACACACACATACATGTATATGTATAAACAAATAAAATATCATTACATGGATATATACTTTGGTGCCTTATCCATGATGATGCTAAAATTGCCTTATTAGAAGTACATGATAGTGAATGTAGAGGTCTTTTAGTACAAAAACATTTTCTTACAAACTCTTGAGATAATGGTATTATTGGCCTAAAATGGAACAAGAGTGTAAGGAGAATGCCAAGTTATTCTCAAAATGTTAGAAACATAGTAATTTAAATCATGACCCATCACAATGATTACAACCTATTGTTTCACCTTGGTAATTTTCCCTTTGAGGCTTTGAATTAATTGATGAGATAAATTCAAAATCATTAGAGGTCCACAAATTCATTATTATAACTACTAAGTAATTAAAAAATGGGTAGATACCATATCATTAACAACAACTACAGATGAAGATATATGTAAATTATTAAAAATAAATAACATTTCACAACTTGGACTACAATATTCCATTAACATAGATAATAGATATGCATTCAAGAATAAAATAGCTAAGAGATTTTGTGCTAAGTACAAAATCCATCATACATTATCCACAAGGAAATGGACAATCTGACGTAAAAAATAAAACACTTACAAAGATATTAAACAAAAAATCACCAATCATGGTGCAAACTAGCACAATCATATTATACATGCACTATGGGCATAATGCACAAATGTCCATACACTAACTAAAGCAACATCTTACTCTATGGTTTATGTAAAATAATAAGTGCTACCTTTAGAACTTGAGATAATATATTTGTGTGTCTTCTTAAAATATTTTATCAAGGATATTGAATATCGAGAAAAATTATTACATTAATTATAAACACTAGATGAAAAATGCTTATAGGCTATTGAATATATCAAAGTTTACCAGGATCATATTAAGAGGTCATATGGAAATAAAGTGTAAAAATATGAATTTCAATTTGTAGACTTAGTTTTAAAAGATAATCATAAGAATACTAATGCAGATAAGGAAAAAAAAAGGTAAATTTAAGCTTAATTGGTTAGGCCCACTTGTGATTATAGAGAAGGCGCGTAAAAGAGCCTATTAGTTAGCTACACTAAAATGGAAACCTATGAACATAATGAACTTGTGTTGATATTACAAATACATATTAAATAATTAAAAAAATTTAAAAATAAAAAAATAAAAAAATTCAAAAAAATTAGGACATGAGCATGACATGATTACTAGATTACATTATTAACATATGTTATTTATCCATTTTTTGGTTTATGGTGTAGTATTTTCATATAAAAATACATTTCATGGTATATGAGTACAATGCTTGACATACAAGCTACACATGGACATATAGATGTTGGACATTTCTCGACCAAGTGGCCATGCTGATATTGGGGGCATCTTATTTCATAAGTTTCATTATTAAAAAAATATCTTCATTTGATCTTATACCATGTTAACATACCTAGCTTTATTACACATATAATACTAGTTACCCATATATTACAAAATGCTACATGGATATGATATTATACTACATTGATACATATGTATGATGTAAGCTAGTCTTTACTTGTTATATGCTCCATTGATATTGTTACTCTCTTACATGATAGGCTAGTTTTTGTGTTTCTATTGTACATGGCCCTTTTAACTTTATTTCTAAATCTCTATGTCCTTTACATGTGACCCTTAGTCTCATTTTATGTGACATTTTTACGCCCCTTGTTTACGACATCTTTATGTCTCTTGCATGTGTCCCTTAGCCTTATTTGTTTACAGGATATTTATGTCCCTTATATTCAACCCTTGGCCTTATGTGTGAAATAACACTTGAGATTGTTGTAATTACTTATATTTCTAACATTGAGTGGTGCCATGATCCATATCATTCACTATTATTACATAGTCTTATTTAGTTATCCTATTATTGTGTGCTTCATTAAACATCTGTCTAGACATAACAATTATATGATATGTATTACATATGTTACATAGATACCTTGATTGACACATACATTACTATGATGACATACTCTCTACATGTTTACATGATTATACATGATGCTATCTTTATATATGCCATGATACAATTAACTTTTCTTTTGAGATGAGTGGCTTACATGACACATCACTCAGATCAAAAGGGGGAATTATAGTTGGATTGCCATAGAGACATAAGTCTCCATGAACAAAAAAATATATTAGAGTAAAAATTTTATAGATTTAAAATTATTTAGATATTATATGGTTAAATTACATGAAAATTATTAGCACATTAGTATAGATTATGGGGACATATTCCATACATATACACTCACTTTATAGAGACTTGAGCACAATTTCATACACAATTGGGTGAATATGAATGAGAATATGAAAATAATTTATGTCAATAAAAATTATATGTTTCCATATACACATATATTATAGGTTTTCAAATTTAACATACAGATCCACAAAATTTTATATCAGTTGGTATAGATTCAAGAGGCCTGATACTGGTTCATGAACATATAAAAAAATTTAGATTCATGAGAGATATATTGGTTCATTCATATATAGAATAATATATTTTACAAGTTAAATGTAAAATGGTTGTCATTCCACTTCACACTTATCAAATCTGAGGTCATGATGGGGGCATGAACATTTTTCATTCTCTTTTGACCATGCATTTTTATTTTACATTAAATGAGAGTGAACTAGAGTGAAACTATACTATAAAAAATGTAGTCATGATGGGGGGATAAACACTTTTAATTCCTTTTTGGTCATGCATTTTTTTTACATGGAATGAATTTGATTGAATTGGAGTGAAACTATACAATTTAATCTATAATCCATATATAGTGGGTGATTCAATTTCTTTTAATGAACCCATCATAGGGTTCCCTCTTTTTTACCTCTCTGGTTGTTTGGGTTAGTAAATGTGTACTTATACCCACATTCATGTGGTTTGGGGCATGTTATTTCCCCAACCCAAGGGCCTAGATAGTTACAAAATTTTGGGTCAAAGTCACCCCAACTCTCCATGTGATTTACTAAGTGCAAGTTTTCTCCAATGCTTCAATAATGAATCATCATCTCCAACAAGTTAAAAGAGAAGTATGGTTTTCAACAACACACATGTGTAATCCTTCCTTTATAAAATTTTAAAAATTTAATTTCAAATTAAAATTATCAATCTATGGACATTGACTACATATGTTGATTTCAGGTTTTGCATTGAGTGACTTGCACAATTGGAGCTTCATACCAAAGATAAAAGTGTGTTTTGTACACTTAGGTACATATTTTGATTTTACTCTAGCAATTACATTACTAGAATAAAATTGGAGAATTTATATATATTAAAAAATTGAATTAATTATTTGACAATGACAAGCTTGACATACATTTACCACATATGAATTGAGTACACAAACATTGTCCTAACTTACCATTCTATCACACCCACATGCTACCTTATGAGTTTGAACCTTCCATTATACTATTACACACCTATACAAAACTCACTATGTGTTTTAAACTCACTTAATATCCTACACAAACATGTCTAAACCTTTAGTTCAGCCCACTTATATATAGGTTAGTTCTATTAGTTTTAGCTAATATCAACACTTGATACTAACTTGATCTTGTTGGAGTTGACCCTCTCCCAATAATGAATAGTTTTTAAAATA
This sequence comes from Torreya grandis, assembly GCA_037957365.1. NCBI lineage: Eukaryota > Viridiplantae > Streptophyta > Pinopsida > Cupressales > Taxaceae > Torreya > Torreya grandis. Next base: position 6,933,017 of record JARHVA010000162.1, read on the forward strand.
AAATATTTATTTAGGGTTATCCCATGTGTATATAATGTTGGTGACATGATAAATTAACCAACATGACTCATATATATACAAATTAAGGTCTCACTTAAAATGGGACTTGGAACTTATCTAGTACACATTTGATACACTATTTCACATTGAGAAAATATGTCATACTCTTCTCAAATTATGTATCTATCAATATGATTATTCATTATCCATGTCTAAAGCATACAAAATGCAAATCAAAATAAGAATTGTCATGTATCAAATCCAAATCATTAACTACATACATATAACAAAAGAGCATAATTGCACAATCACATTAAGTCAGAGAACTATGCGAGGATTCATTTCCCTCAGAGTATTGAATACATAGGAAATGTTCAATCATCAAGGGTGATTGGTGTTATCCCAACTTATTACACTTTCCTAGTTCTTTGTAGGTTTATAGCCCTTACAAACACACCTAGGGTTTCAATGTGAAGGAGGTTGATTTCTAGAGTTTCATGTATCACCAAGGTTCAACATCACACATATAGAGATTGAAGAGATAGGTAGGGGAAACTTTAAGGTCATAGTACCTCATTTTTACATGGTTGGTATCAAAAACTTAGGTTAGTATTAACAATCGATACTAACCTAAATTAGATGGAACATATACTACATAAATATAAACATAAATCCTAAATTGATGAATCAAAAACCTAATTTAGCTTATTATCCACTACTAGAATATAGTCACAATTAGACAATCAACTAGTAAAACTAAGTACTTATATTTTTTTATACTTACTATATTTAACATATGTCATTTTTCAAATCATTACAATCAATTTCAATATTTTACATTCAGATGTATGCTTGAATGCCATATTTATCAATATGAATTATTCTACTGATTTATATCTTATTAGCATTATAATAACAAATTAGGTTAAAACATATGTAAAACCTAAAATGAAACACATAGGAATCATTATCCAATTATGATATAAAATTATAAGTAAAACATTGAACATATATGTAATTGAAATAACAAGGAAATAATACACCTATATGCACATGAACTAAGTTTACTTTTAGAGTTAGTGGAGAATGGGGTGATTATTCCCCATGGAGATGTCAGTGTTAAAATCATGGGTTGAGTTGAATATTCCCCAACCCTCCTTGGATATTAAAAATTTATTAGAAGTTAAGTAATGCATAACCTCAACCACACTACCTATTATTTTTTTGAGAATGGGACCTAAAATGGGTTCCAATAAACCTGGGCAGAGCTTGATTATTTGAGTAAGTTTTTGAATCATCCACTATAGACAAATTTTATGATTCAACCTGATCACAACTAAGTAGAACTATAGTAAATAAATTTTTATAGTGTCTCAAATATATCTTACATATGCCCCTAATTTGATAACCTGTGTAATTTATGTAATGCAATTTGTGCCAAAATATCATAATAAATGTGAATTATTAATATATGCTACACATATGCCCCTAGTTTGATAACATGTGTAGTTTGAGTCATGTAATCTTTGCCAAAATATCATAATATCTATAAACTATCAACATGTGCTACACATATGCCCCCAATCTAATAACTTATATAATCAAAGTCATATAGTCTATATAATAATATCATATAATTTGTGAACTATCATTAATGATCCTATAGAATATATAACATATGTCCCCAATCTATGTTAGATTTGAGTTAATACTATAATAAAATATGTAAACCCATAATATTATGTGTAAACCTATCATAATATATGTAAACTTGTGTCAATCTAAAATAATATGTGCCCAAAATTTGAATATATTTATGTGAAGGGATTTAATCTTTAAGGCAATCCCATAATGTATGCCCCATTTTTTAGGTGAGGTATGCAACTTACAAATTACTCATCTCAAAATAAAAGAGTTATATACATCATTTCATATATAAAAATATGTAAGCATGTAAAACATGTGCTAACATGATTAAATTGTCTCATCATATATAGATTAGATCATTTGAACATATATGAAAGATGTATTCTAAGGGATACAAGTGTCATGTCAAGCAAACATATCAATGGATCATGCAATAATAATCATCATAGTAATAATCATAAAATCACTATGAAATAACTATGTATAAGATGCATGATATGTATCATGGCATCACACATAAGTAAAAGAATGTGTGATATGGTTCACATCATCATAAGCTAAGTAGACAATCCTAGATGTATCCACACAAAACACAGATAGTCACACACAATGCCATAGCCATGATACACATAGGCAACCAAAGAAACACACATGATAACATACTATGTAACACAAATTATGAGTTAAGCAAAAAAATATTCAAATACAAAATGAGCCATACAATGTATACATAATGTCATTAAGAGTCAAAACCAAACAAAGAAAAGTCAAATAAATAATTGTCATGCAGAGTAAGAGTCATATAGAAAAAGAGAAAAAAATAAAAGGAGTCACATATTGAACACCCAAATTCACGTAGAGTCACAAAAATTTAATACACACGTAATGATCACACCATATAACATGCAAAAGAAATAATCATGCATAGAACAAGTGAGGATACTATACACAATCAATGTATGCCATCATCACACATAAAAAATAATAATATCTATGGCATTTAACACTCTAATAAGTATACATAAGAGAAATTCATATGTAATAAATGTAAATATCTCAAAATTATCAATGTAATGGTCATATAAAGATGTAACCTAAGTAAAGTGTACCAAAATAGTCCCAATGTAACCATATCTCAATGTAGGAAAGGTAACCTTTGGGTGTAGCAATGTCCTACATATAAATATCCACATCATATATAATATGTATGTCTTGCATCCCACTCATATATACCTTTAAACACATGTACATAGAGAAAATTGATATATAATCTACCATATATGATAAATCATAAATGAATGATGTAATCTAGCAACACATGTCGTACATAGGTCTTGATTTTTTATTTTTTAAAATATTTTATTTTTTATTTTTGAAATATTTTAATGTTTTTGTATTTTTGATTTTTTTTGAGTGTTAATCATATTGATTCTAAACAATGTTCCCATGAAGGGGATGCTCTGATTTAGGTCTTAGATCAATCATGAAAAATGTTACTTATTTTGGGCATGTAATATCTATATCTGAGTCTGAGAAGTGATATGATATGTTAACATATCCATCATGGTCATTATATACTCTATGATCCTACATATGTTGTTTAACTATAGTAACCAAAATATTATATGGATTTTAATGTTTAATATGAGAATGTTCCTATGTTCTCTACAAAACATGCAAGGTAGTCTGTATAGCTATCTTAAGATTTGAATAAGTTAGTACTACCTAATAAACTAGAATAAACCTATGATGTAATGGATGATGAAGTATTTGTCTTATAGGAAAATAAATTACTTTTGTTTGAACTGTTTATATAGAATGAAACTATACATGTTGTATAAAAGGATACAATGTAGCCTTTCAAGGTAAGTTCTATGGCTAAATAGGATACTCATATGGTATACCTAAAATTATAACAACTCTTTTGATATGTATATATATATCACACATAAATTTACCAAAGATGGTATTAAATGTATCTTATGTATCCAATGACATCCTAATAATATTTTGAATGCACTTGTACTGGGTAACACTATGAATAAAGTATCAATTTCTATAGGGCATACATTAAGTGGTAACACAATGCTCCCAAGATGGTTATATTTATTTTTATTAAATAATTTGAATACCTTTGTTGTATCCATAAATTATTTTTGTGTGTATTAAATAATAGTAAGGAGTGTCATATTATAAGCATATTCACGTGAACCATCATCAACGATGACACCGTGTATAGGTTACGATTCAAAGTAGAAGCATAAAAATAATGACACATATATAAAATCATCATCGACAATATCATGCTCATCAAATGTGATATTATGTCTATGTAATTCTATACTCTAAAGTTCACTAATAATTCCATCTAGATGATGCTCTTTTTTAGTCCTAGAATCATAATATGTTAGAAGAGGATGTGCACTCTAAGTCATATGCACTTTAGGCTTAATGTTGATCTCTTGCACCACATGATTAGGAATGGTATTGGAAAATATTTTCAACTTAAAATTACCACTAAGTTGTGTATTTGGATCATTTTAAAATGTATTGATATCAATAATATTTTCTCCCAAAATATTTTATCTTGTGTCACAAATTGATGAATTTATTATTTGAATGTCTTATGCATCTATGATAATCACAATATGCATTATTGTAAAATCCCTTAGATGGTGTCCTAATCATAACAACCTATTTTTTGAAAGGGAGAGATATGAAATTATTCTCAATTAATTTATATAGTATCTTATGAGGAGGTTCAATAAACTATGAAAAATACCTTCTTAGAGGAACTGATAATACAATCCTTTAGTAAGTTATGACACTATGTTAATTATGATTTTTGCATCATTAATAACATCATTCACTTTAGATTTTAAATTTATATTATACATAAAATTTTAACCATAATTATTTGGAGGGTTGGAACCATACTTTAGCTTATTTATAGTAAGATCTTAGCTTTGGAATCCTTGACCTTGTGGCATAAGTCATCAAAATATTGAAAGCATTTGAACATAATTGACTTATGTAGTGGGGAAATAAAGATTTGCTTGAGCATGTTTTGAAACTCATTATAATACATTAGATTTGTCATATTAGAGAGAATAATAATATAATGGAGCACATATACTTAATAGGATTATTGGTCCCTTGTTGAAGTTTTGCAATTTGAGCATATGACATCTTCTCATTGATTTTGATTAAAAGGGTGATAAAAATTGATCAACCAAAGGATTGGGTGCATAAAATGATTATAAATGGAGGTAATATAACCATAATAAGGTGTATTATTTAACAATCCATGGAAATAACTTATTATTCAAACATAGTCTCAACATCCTATGTGAAAAGCTTGAAAGTGTCATTTTGGATCACCCTTACCATCATCTAATATGAGCTTAGGTGACATAAATCATATGGGTAAGGGATAATTTGAGATATTATAGGATAATGGATTATATAATAATTAATTATAATTAGTTGTATGACACATTTTAGAATAACCTTTTTTTAATTATGAAACCTTATTTGAATATCAAGAATTGTTTACATAAGGATATGAGTATTAGGCATAGAACACTATGTAGTAGTGGACAATGTGAAATGAATAAAAAAATTAGAAGTTATGAAATTATGGTGTGTATGTATAGTAATGGTAATATAAGGAAAACCTTATGTTTCCCCCATACCATGGGTTGACATCACATGTGTAGTCATAAACACCTATTGTAGAGTTAGTATATATAAAAGGTATATTATTATTAGTGAAAGGATAATGTTATTAATTATATTTTACAACATTAAAATTATTTTTCATTTCATATTTATTTATATGTAACAATATATCAAGCAAATGGAAATTCTTATGAAGATATTGAGTTGATTGTTGTCGATCTGCATCAAACCTACCATCCACATTAATTATTACTTACATTATGATGATGTTTAAATTATGTGAATAATGGGAAGCCATATATATAAATTATATATTTGAAACCTAACACATAAATATGAAACCCTAAGAACATAAAAGGAAACCCTAAGGGAACCTAAGGTTTTTATTGCTTGAAGGAATAACAAAGAAATTTAGGGTTTCAAGGATTGAAACCCTAAGATTAAAAATAAACCATTTGATGGAAATCATAATTAAAATATAAAAATAATATTTAAATAATGAAATATATAACCTTAGGTTAAAATAATGAAACATTAAAGGAATACTAGGGTTCTGATATGTTCAAGAGAAGAATCGGGTTCACTAGTATGTTTTAACTTATTTTGTATTTAGTGATATAAATAAGGTAAAGATTGAGAATAGTATAGATTTTATAATATATGTATAAACTAATAAAATTTTAATGTAAATAGTAGAGTATGATTAGTTTATTTCACTTGATACAAATATAAATGACCTAGAATATATGGCACTTAGCTTGTTTCAATTCAGATCTAGTCTGGGGAAGTGTACAATTGTTAGCATAGGTTTGAAATGGGTATGTGGTTGGTAATATATATAAATTGAGGGTTTTCACATGTTGGGATGAGTCCAAAAATGATTTAAAACCTATGGAAAATATATATGCCTATAATTTTCTAGATTTATCTTTATGAGATGTGCCAAACTATTCCATCACAAATTATTCCATCTACTTATAGATAAGTATTATATTTTATATTAGAGGTTGTGATTATGCATAGGTTTACATTCATATTAATTTACATTGAACCCATATCTCTAGTTTTGATAATTTATTTACTTTTAGAAAATATGGGTTGAGATGATCTCAACCAAACTCGCTAAGTGGCTAAGTACTACCTACACTCTAATAATCTAAATAGGGCTTAAACCACACATATTTATCCCATAAATTATGTGTGTGATAAATAAATATAATACTATCATGGATTGAAATATTGTGTACATATTTCCACACTTGAAAACTTGTGATTTTGACCTTGTAATGGTATTTAGACTTTAGCTTAAATATGTTCATTTCAAGAGTTTACAAATTTGGATCCTTTATGGAAATGCCTCAAGGATTTGTAGAGGTTTTCTAGTGATAAATATATTCTTTCTTGATAAGTGATAGGTTAATGATAGATAGAAATAGGCTTAGGATTGATAAGATTGTATAGTTAACTCTTTCGATAATTTCCCTCCGAACTGGCATGTAAAACATATAGGTTAACCCAAAAGAAGGATTTAGATTTGTGTAAATAGATTTTAAAATAATAAAAAATGATTTTGGCCAAAAAAAATGACTAAACTAACCAAATTCATTTGATTGTGGCAAAAAAGGTGTCTAGGAAATATGAAATCATGATTTGAGTTTAGGAGATAGTATGAGTAAGCTAATAAATTGTTCAAGTAGAGACTAGGGAAATATTACGCATAAATAAATTAAAATTAGGAAGGCCACCCCCATAAATAAGTGAATGGATAAGATAATATAATAAAGACTTGTTTATGTATCCATAAGTCATGCATACTAAGGTTTGATCAAAACTAGCATTGTTAAGTGTCTAATATCAAATTTGAGTGTTTAAAACATGATACATCTATTGCTACATATTTTTACCTTGAGAATTTATGTACAATTTTGGGCATAGACTCATACTCATCCACTTAAATACATTGATACATGTTTATGTCCCATGCACTATCATCCTCACAAAAAAATGTCTCCACTTATGAAACTTAACACAACATTCTCTATATTACATGATTATCACATGGAAATTGGTCCATTTGTCCTACTATGTATATAATGGGGAATATTTTCCCCCCTCTCCCAATACCTAATTCTCATTAGAAGATGCACAAACCTATTAAGTCTTACACAAGGACACCTTTGTATAAAGTGATACTCATTAGAGTAATATATTATGCATTGAGATTTGCATGATGTTATGTTTCCTATGCATTATGATACTAATACTCCTTAGAGTTACATATTGTAAATTGATGTTTAAATGATATTATTTATCCTATGTGACATGAAACTTAGGGTATGACTAGTTTGATATCTATCCTAATATGGGGATTTTCATGTAATATTTTATGATAATTACATGTGTTTTTTGAAATTTTCAAATGGTATCAGCTATGTACAATCTTACTACACATAGTGATAGTAATTGTATTTTTTTGAGATGAATGATTGTAGGCACAATTTATTCAAGCCCTCACATTAAAATGGGGGCATACATCAAATAATTATTTGAGCATTTTTCAAAAACTATTGAGTGAAGGATACCAAAAAAAATTTCGGCACTCTACTTGGAAAAAGTTATCTACTTCCCTAATTAAGAAGTGGGTTGGGTTTTAAAAACTCCTAAAAAAATGGTTGTTATGTCTAGTACTTGTTATAAAATCTTTAAATGGAATAAAAAACATAAAAAATTATTTTTCAAGTCACAACATCATTTAGTTTGCATATAGAGTAGGTGTATTCTTTCCTAAGCTTATTTTAATTTCATTTTTTTTCAACTACTTGTAATGAGAATATATGGAATTAATTACAAGAAATTAACCATTATTGATAGTCTACTAAAGTTTGAAAAATAAAAAAAGTGTGGATGGACACATGACAAAATCTTTCTCCTCATATTCCTATGGTAAGAAAAGGTACATGCTTAAAAAATGCATCCTTTTACTTTGAAACATGCATGTAACACTCAGAAACACACATCAAAGTGGGAACATTATGTAGACACCTAATTTTGGAAAAAGACTTATTATTATAATATTTTAATTTTATTTAATGCATATGGGTTATCATATTAAATCAAGGAGTTATTGGCACTTGTTTGTGCATTTTTCATCTCTTTCCTTCCACTTTGTGTGATATCATGGTCCTCTTTTATTTTGTTTGTTAGCATATGTCTTGCTCATGTTGTGCCCATGGGCCTATTCTCTTTGTCCTCTCTCTTTCTATGCCTATTTATTATTTAAAAAAAAAATGTCGATCCCACTAATTATGCCTTGGGAAAAAATAGTGGGCCCACCATAACGAGATTACCATTTCTATCTTTTTTTGGATCATTTCCCCCATGGTTGCATCCTTTTGATGTTTGAATCTATTTTTTAGTAGCTTACAATTTATTTGTTGGATTTTTATTTAGATATGATAATCCTATATATACAACTTGTAGATGAGCATTTGAAAAAAAAGACAAGTGTAATTGAGGTTCTTGTTGAAAAATTCCACACTAAGCTTAATATTTATTAGCCTTATTCTTTTAGCTTAAATATCTCTCTAAGACTATTATGTGTAGTTTAAATTTTCCAAACATTAAATCTTTATTTTTTTAGTAATTAAAGTTTATATTTTAAAATCTAGCTAGAGGGGGATGCTATGGGTGGTTTGGAATAAATTTAAAAACTAGCCCATTGTCTAATGAATGTTTTTAAGAGAAAATATGAATCTATGAGAAAGGAAAAAGGATCCCAACACTATTTAAATATTTAAAAAGAAAGATAATTATTATTTAACTAATAAAGAAGTGGTAAATCAAAGATAAATAAAGCAAGGTACATAACCAAATCATGGGAATCATGTGAAAATTGGGGAAGGTTTCCTAAGCCACTAAAATTTGAAAAATTATTTCAGCCACTAAAAAAGGGTAGAGCTCAGAAATAGGGGACAAAATAAAAAAAAATTGTTCAATTTCCCTTTACTTACAATAGTGGGCAGTCAAGATTTTATTTATATTTCCTTCTCTCTTCTTATATAAAATTAATTTTCCCATTTGAGTAAAACATTGAATTATTAGACTTACTCAATACATGTATTCTCATAATTCAAATCAAAAGCCTCTATTATTCATTTATGTAAGATTTTATTCAAGCCTATTATTGTGACAAAATGCCATTTGTGTGTATACTCTTGTAATACATAAAATTATTTATGATTTCTAATGTTCATCCATATATTTTCTTCTTGTTTCTTTAATCTCATTTCCATATTTAGATTATATATTACCCCTTTGGTTTTGTTTCTTTACTTTGTGTTCCCTTTCCTTCTTACAAATTTTAAGTAGATTCATGTTTCAAATATAGGGAATCAATCCATTTTCATTTTGGTGCATCACCATTTTATTTCATGTTTCTTCTTCCCTTTTCCCCAATAAGTTTTATTTCATGTTGTTAGTTTAGGTAGATTAGTATTAGGAAAGGAAATAAAACTTGTTGGCTCTGGAGGTTCTTTTATAAGATCAATCACACACTCTCAATAGTTCCCATGTTGTGACTATATAGGATCAACCAATTGGACACAATGGTCTATTAAAAATTCCTAAGAATCATCCATATGGATTTCATTACAATTCATTCATTTTCAAGTCTAGGTACACTCTACATAGATTTATAATTTCTCAAGGACTTGTGTCAATTCTATATTGCCTTGTACCAAAAGAAGGCCTAGGTGAATGTGTAAGTAGTTCAATCTACACTTAGGGAAGAGGATGTTGAAGACCTTATTTTATCTCTATATTAATACTACACATGAACTACAAGGTGTATGATTTTGACATGTGGGATATGTAGTGAAACTCCTTTATGGTTTCCCAACAAAAATACTTCTTCTCTTCACCTTTTCCATTATGTTTTTTTCTTGGAAAACTAGGTTAAAATCATTGAATATAAAAATTATACACTTGGGTCCATTAGTTTTATAATGTGAAAGTATAAACATGCATGGCCTCTAACTATGAATCAATTTAAGAAAATTCAAATTTTGAAACTTAGCACAATACAAAAACAATTTAGAAGGACATGAAAAAACATAAATGTGAAACCATTGATTTTGTTTCTATCAAACCATCACTTCAAGTTGGCACATAATTAACTATAGGCTTGCATAGTCTAGATCCACATTGAGAAATCAAAAATTCATATAAGGTGTGACTATTCTTTCACATTTACTTCTCTTTAAAGTTTAATTATCAATTAAACATTTTCTTTTTAAATGTTTATTATTTTTTGACACTCGTACATACTAAACTATGATATTAGGCACTTAAAAATGTCACTTTTGGCCTACCTTCACCATATATGACTTGTGCACACATATATGCCTCTTATTTTCCATTCTCTCACATCCACATGCTTGCTATGAGTTTGACCCTCTTATCTTGTTGTAAACCACTTAAATGTACCTCATAGTCTTTGTTAAAAAAACTAAAATCTTATTTAGACATCTCCAAATCATTAGATCTGTATTCTTGTCTCTTCAACACTAACATCAAGCTCAGATAGTTTTGTCAATGAACTTGTTAGGAGGGTGATATTAATGTCCCTCACCCATTAAAAATTATTTTTCAAAATCAAATCACTCTTATGGGTTGGCCCATTCACCTATCATGTCGATGGTGTGATAAATTACCCAAATGGACTCCTATAAATAAAAATAAACCCATACTTTTTATTCACTTGGAAATTATCTATGAAGCCTACATACACTACTACACATTGATAAAATTTTCCCTATTCTTTCCAAATTACAAATCAGTCACAAGGAGAAGTCATCATCCAAGTCTAAAACATGCCAAACCAATTCAAGAGTGAATATTATCAAGTATCAAAATCCATATTTTGGGTTCATTGATATAGAAAAGGAGCACAATTACACATTCAAATTATGAGTTAAAAAACTATGTGGCTTGACTTATGTAGTCACTAAAATTAACATTTAATGTTAAAAAATGCACTTATGACCACTCCTTATAGAAACTTAGTCTATACTCAATTTCATGATTCTAAACTGATATTACTCTAATTATTTTTAGACAATCCTTACCCTTAGAAAACTTTGAAACTAAATATCCTTGGTCTTCAGTCCAAGTTTCCTAGACTCACTATTAGACTGATTCACTCTTCTATATTAGTTGACTCTACTCCTTAGACAAGGCCACTCCTTCAGGATAATCCATTTGGTTAGTATTTCCATCTTCTCACCTAATGGGTCATCTTGCACATTTTTCAAGTTTAATTCAAGAAAAATACCCAAAATACCACTATATAAGCACATTTTATATTAATTTATTCACTAGTTGGTAACAGGCTTCTATATTGCAAACACCAAAATTAAATACACATTGATAGGGAAACACCTATTCTTCCTAATTTTGAGTCTATGCAACCCAATTACCCATGAGATAAGTCTAAATACATGTCTAAGGTCACAATTCATTGTTAAAACACATAATTACACCATTATTTCACACATAAAACCATAAAATGGGATAACTACATGGAGTTTGATACCTATTTGAAGTATCAATAAACAAGTAGTGCTCAATATAAGGGGTGTTGAGGTCAAACACACATTTAATGCATAACCCCCTTTACCCCAATTATTTCATTTATTCCTTCTTGTCATTAAACTAGGGTTCCAAGTGAAGAATAAGGTACATAGTGGCTTATGTAGTGAATCAAGAAACCATAAATACACACACAGGACCTGTGAGTGAGGATACACTTATCTAAATTCACTTAGAGTGTAAAAACCCTAGTGGAGATAGGTTCACCTTATAAAAAACAATGTAGGCCTACCTTGTCTAAATAGTGTAACCTTATCCTAGATTCAAATAGAAACCTATTCCTAATTCATAGTGACCTAACACAGTCCCATATATTAATACTAGCTAAGTTTTTGTCTTTTAGTATTTTTTCTTTTAGTATGTTTCTATAAATAACAAGTTGAAAACCAGCCTTGTATAGTTATTGTATAATTTACACATTTTGATTTTATTTATAAGTTTGTCATTATTATATTAACACATACTTAATACTAAATTTTGATAAAACATATTGGTGAACCAGTATATTGATTTAATAACATAAATCCTAACCATCCTTATTGCTAGGATTTCTTTCCTTCTTTTTATTATTTCAAATTTATGTATTAGGGTGTTTAGATTTGGTAAATTCTTTGTTAACATGAATCTTTTAGTTTTTTATTTCATATTTTGTTGAATCTATTAAAGTTGTTTCTACCTTTTTAAGAATAAGTTCTAGACCAAGTGGTACTCAAGTTGACCATTTTCAAATTTTAGTTGATAAGAACATAATTGTAGAATTAGTTAATATGATCATAGGGATTTGACAAAGAGAGGAGGTTATTATTGTATTAATACATAAAATAGTGAATTGAACACACTAACATGATAACATATCTAGCCTAGATCATAGGGGGAGATTAATGACCAAAATCAATGGAAAACACAACTAAAATGCAAAGAATACCAAATTCCTTACCTTCCTTGAATACTCCAAAAGATTTGTTGAGTGGCTTGCTCGGTTTGTGCTTCAAAGAGTGTTTGGTAATGAAATTTTCTTTGATCCTTCTTTCCTTGGCACCACTGGCTTGGCTATTGTTTCTTGGTTTAAGATTTGAGCATGATAACATCACTTATATGAGGCTTATAGAGCAAATCTTGCATAAAAACTCTACAATATCCAAGCTTATGTCTCTCCAAATTTGTATTATAACTTTGGCTTATGAGAGATCAAAAATGAATGGGTATGGCCTTGTATTTATAGATTTAGGAATTAATTCTCACCCAAGGTGAGTTAAGGTTGATGTGAGTTAAAAGTTGTCATGCAATTATGACTTTTAGTTACTAGTCATAGTTTTAAAATTAAAAGGTTGAGTTGAGACTAACTCCAGTTGAATTAAAAGTTGTCATGAAAGTATGACTTTTGGTTAGTCATAGTTATCAATTTAGACATTTTTTGGATATTTTGACAATTCATAAAGATAATTATAAAAGGTTAGGATATTTTGCTTTTTGGAATTTCTTTTTTTAAGATATTCATTAATTTCAAATGGATAATTTTTTTTAAATAAAAGAGCTGGTAAAAATTTTATTCAAGAAAAGACAGAATACAATCAATAGCCAACAACAAAGCCAGCAAAGCCAGCGCACTTCCACGCAATACACATCTTCCCCCTAAGCGCCCAGCAACTCAACGGCGCCCTTCACTCCTCACTTCCGTCAGCATCCTTGGTGAGAAGTCGGCCCAAATGTTGGCGCGCCTCATTAGGCAGACCTTCCCACTCATCCACATACAGGGCGTTCCCTGATCCAGAACCAAATTTAGCCAAAAAATCAGTAGGTGCATTCCACTCCCTGGGGATATGCACCCAAACTAGCGTCTCCATCAGGTCACTAACTTGCAATATCTGCTGGACAATCAAGGACAGTTGCCAGCTCACGTCATTCACTTTCCGTTCCTGAAGCATGTTGATCAAGATCTGTGAATCGGCCTCGCAATGAACCTTGCGCCATCCAAGCCCATAGGCTCTTTTCAGAGCATACAACACCACCAATCCTTCCATTCTATTCACCGTCTGTTCCCCCTGGTGGGATGAAAAGAGAAAAACTAAGGCCCCCGAGGAATCTCTGCCAACCCCACCAATCCCAGCGGGGCCAAGATTGCCACGAGACGAGCCATCCGTGTTAATTTTTAAAAAGCCATCAGGAGGTGGCATCCATCTCCCTAGCCTTTGGATCTTCGGCTTCTCTCCATTTCTTCGCCTCACCTATGTATAATTCATAGAACCATACTGAACCCCCAATCTCACAGCCAACGCAGCATCGGCCTGCGACAAAGGCTGAGCAATTTCACTCTTGGCCGAGATAGTCTCCTGGAGCATGCCTAAAATCCTGCGCCATACCTGTTGGAGAGCCAGTTTTTCCCCTCTAAAAATTCTCTGATTTCTCTCAAGCCAGACCTGCCATAAAAGGAAAATAGGTCTGGAGTACCATGCCTCCTGCAAAAACTGAGTATCGGATGGTGGTCTATCCAATCTAGACCAAAACTCAGCCAAAGAGGAGACATGAAGGCAACCACATCCCCAGGCATCCCACCAAGCATGCCAAAGCTGACTAGTAAAGGAGCACCGAAAAAATAAATGCGACGACTCTTCCTCCGCCTCCATACACAGGACGCATCTCGACGGTCCAGCAATGCCCCTCCGCCTAATATTCTCCCAAGTCAAGCACCGATTCTAGGCAAGAGTCCAGGAGAAACAATTACATTTTGGCCAAGAAAAATGGCTCCACACTCTCTTCCACCAAGTAACTTCTCCCCTATCCTCCCTCTGCTGAATCACCAGCTCTTGATATCCGAAAGAAACTATGTATTTCCCCTTGGGATGGGGCGCCCAAGCCAGCGTGTCACTCCCTCTGAGAGCGCAGCAGTTGCGTCCCTCTAAAATTCTCTCCAGCTCCATGCAATCAGCTTCCACGCCATTAATAGGCCACTCCCCAGAAGCCGCCCATCTCGCCTCCGTCGCCTGACCATTTTGAAAAAAGACTTTGTAATCGCTCACTCTGTTCCATCCGGCTTCCCTGAAATTTTGTGCTAAATCACTCAAGTGGGGATGTTGCATAATCAGCGGTGGAAAACCATCCCAAGAATCAATCCAAAAGTGCACCTCCCTGCCATTTCTGCATATCCAAAAAAGTCCCTTTTTGATCAAGGCCGCTCCCTTCTTTAGAGTTGTCCAGATCGCCGAACCGGCTCCATACAAGCTGTACCTGGGAATGTCCTTCGCTGGGACCCCACCAAAGTACTTATACGAGAGGATTCTAGCCCACACACGCTCCTGCTCCACACACCATCTCCAGTACAGTTTTGCAGCCAGGGCTGTACCTGTCAAAATAGACTGCCGAAGACCCAACCCCCCAAAACGTTTCGGGCTGCAAACAACGTCCCACCTAACCAAGCTCCATTTTGACAGAGTCAAATTACCGGCCCAAAGGAACTGCCGAGCCATACCATCCAGCTCCTTGACAAAACCAACTAGTGCCACCTGCAGCATGCATCTGTAAATAGGCAGCGCTTGCACCACAGACTGGATCAATTGAACCCGGCCAGCGAAGGAGAGCCACCTGTTAGTCCAATGGTTCACCTTGGCTCTGAATTTTTCAATGATCCCCTTCCAAGTATCTCTCACTTGCCTCCCAGTAGAGATCGGAATCCCAAGATAGAGCACCGAAAGGCTGCCAATCTGGAACCGCAGAATATTCGCCACCCTTCTCTGAATAGCCTGAGGTGTATTAAAAAAGAAGATGGAGGACTTGTCCTCGTTGACAACCTGTCCCGTGGCAGCCAGGTAATCATCAAGTCCTTTGCAAAAACTAGCAGCCTCTCTCAAGGTAGCCATGCCCGTCAGCACCACATCATCAACAAATTGTAAATGGGAGAGGACCGGCAATTCCCCCCCACCTCCATCCCTGAATAACACCCTCCAAGGTGTTTTTTCTAATCAATCGGCCAAGACCCTCAGCCAGAATCAAGAATAAGTAAGGAGACACCAGGTCTCCCTGCCTTAATCCTCTCGTCACCCCGAAGAGGTGGGAATGCTCTCCATTCACCAAGACCGAAAAAGAGGTCGAGCTAACACAGCTCATAACCCACATAATCCACTCCTCCGCAAACCCATAGGCAGCCATCATCTTCTACAGAAAGGACCAACGGACCCTATCGTAAGCCTTGGACATGTCCAATTTCATAAACATAGCTTTCTCTCATGACTTTGACATAGAGTGAATGGCTTCTGTAGCAACCACAATTCCATCCAGAATTTGGCGCCCCTCCACAAAACCACTTTGTTCTTCAGAGATCAGCACATTCAGCCACTTTTTCAATCTTTCGGCAATCAATTTTGAAATGATTTTATAAACCACGTTGCAAAGTGCAATAGGCTGAAATTGATTAAGGCAGTCAGCCCCTTCCCTTTTAGGAATAAGAGCCAAGAATGTTGAGTTCATAGCTCGAAGCATTTGTCTGTTATTCTGGGACTCATTAACAACAGCTAGTAAATCCCCTTTGACAATTTCCCAATATTCCTGAAAGAATTCAATGGGGAAACCATCTGGACCCAGCGCTTTACCCTGCTTCATGCCGAAGACAACCCGCTGGAGTTCCTCCATATTGGTAGTACGCATCAGCTGTTCATTAATATCCTGAGAGACAACACTGGGGATGCAGGAAAGTATCCGCTCCTCAACGTCCTCTGCACTTCTACCTTCCTCAGTAAATAAAGTTGAGAAATACTGGGCCGCTGCATTGCACATTTCTCTGGTAGAGGAGACCCTTTCTCCATTGTCCATAACCAGCGTCGGTATCATGTTACCATGTTGTCTAGCTTTCACCGTATTAAAGAAAAAAGCTGTGTTCTGGTCCCCTTCCTGTAACCAATCAACTCTGGCCTTCTGTTTCCAAAAAATCTCCTCTCGAAGCTCCCATTCCTCCACCTTTCAGACTGCCCTAGATTCTTCATGCATCAAGAGTTCATTGAGCCCCTCCTCTCTAATTATTCTGGTAATGCTGTCCAGCTCTTCCTGTGCTACTTTCTTATTGTGAAAAATATTGCCGAAGTGCTGCCGATTCCATCTCTTGAGCTGATATTTAACAAATTGAAGGCGCTTAACCATAACAAACATCGCCGTGCCAACTTTTGGCCTTCCAATTCTCCACCAATCAGCTACCCTTTCAAACAAACTCGGGTCCCTCAGCCACATAAGTTGAAATTTGAACGAAGGCTTTCGAAGGCTCTCATTGGAAGAAATGTTCAGCTTGATTGGCCAGTGATCTGAGCCTCTCCAGTCTAGAATCTCAAACTTCAAGGACCATTGACCATTCATCCAATAACACGAGGTCAAGAACCTATCTAAGCGCTCAGCAATGCAGCTTACCCCCATTCTCCTGTTATTCCACGTGAATCTGCCATTCCCCAGTTTTATATCCACCAGGTTGAGTTCAGTGATCTTCTTCCGAAGCAACAGGGACGAAGGCTCCAATCTAGCCGTACCTCCCCTTTTTTCTGAAAGATCCATGATGGCATTAAAGTCTCCAGCCAAAATCCATGGCACATATGGAAATTCTTTGCGGACCAACTGTAAATTATTCCACTCCATAAGCTTACCCAGGTACTCAGTGGGAGCATAAATGTTTGTGAAAAGAACATATTCCCCCGATTCCACACAAAGCGCCACCATGGATAGAGATGATTTGAAGGCAATCCAAGAAACTAGAAGAATCTTGCGGGGATTCCACAAGCACGCCACGCCCCCCGCCGATCCCTGAGCTCCTGTGCATTGACACAAACACTGTTTCCACATCTTGGGCGCAATTCCCAGCATAACTTCTACCAAAACCTTAGTTTCCTGTAGAAAGAGAACATCCGAATTATGACACTTAACTAATTCCCAAACAGCTTTTTGTCTGGGGCCGCTGTTCAAGCCCCTCACATTCCATGAGAGTGCAATCATTTTGCTGGAGACATGAAGTGGGAGTCGATGGTCTTCACCGACCTGGACTCAACTAAGTTCTCCCCAATTACCTTGATTCTTTCTATATCCTTCCTTCGGCCGGGTTTGGCACTTTTTTCAGCTGACCCCTTCTTCCCTTCCCTCTGCTGAATTCCCAGGTGCGGATGGGCCTTGCCTTTCTTCTCCGTCTCTCCCACCTCAGCCTGCGCTAGAGGATCCATCTCTTCCCCTACTCGCCCCAAGTTGGCATATGCTGCTAAGGACATCTGTTCCCCCAGTTGTCCATCCAGGATCATAGGTAGAGTAGCTTCTGCTGTCATCAATGCGTGGTCCATGGGTGTTGCACCAGTCTCCTCGGCCTCTCCCCCCACCGTCTCTTCACTAATTAACCCTGGAAAGATTTCCTGCTGTCCCAATGAATCAAGAATCTCAAATTTGTTGATTGAATCCTCAGCCTGTCACTCCATCCATGATCTTTTATGTCCTCTATTCTTGCCTTTAGCCTTTACTTGCACAAAACCCTCTGAATCCTTACTTCCTTCCATTCCAATCTTTTTCCCTTTATCAACTCCTGTGGTTTGATGAAGAGGAGGGCGTGAAGGTTGCTGATCATTCATCTTTGCCTTGGGGCATCCACATACCAGGTGCCCATACTCATGGCACAATCTGCATCTGAAAGGGAGCGTCTCATAGTCAAGCTGCTGTACCCATGAATATTCACCTGCACTCATCTCAACCGCATCCGATATGGGTTTGCTTAAATCAATTTCTACACAAATCCTGGCGAATGTCATGAATTTCTTTCCTAGGGTCTGAGAAGAAGACCCAACAGGTTTTCCTAACATAGAAGCAATCAGCTGTAACACATCCTCCCTACAGCATTCAATGGGCATTCTGGGAAGTCTTACCCAAACCGGTACTCTGTTCAGTAGCTCTTCAGTCGGGTTGAACCCAGCATGCCATGGTTTGACAAACAAACCAACCTGATTATAAAAATAAGGACCACCTTCGAACACCCTGTTTCTATCATTAACACAGATAAATGTGATCATGAAGAAGTTGTTTGCCAGCAGAGAGATTTCCATCTCCCCCTCTGGCTCCCACATTCGTCTTGCCCAGCTCTCCAGGAAGGGTAAGGAAACTCTCAGTCCCAGAAATTTGCAATAAAGTGAGTGTTTGGAGTAGTACTCCACATCCTCAGCTATCATTTCATAGGGAATAACAAGTTTTGGTCTCTCAGAGCAGCGCTCCAAGCATCCATTTACCTTATTCAATTTTGAACTTCCTGTAGCATTTTTATCAAACATACCTACTGAATGCACAGAATCTGCAAGTTCTATCATCCTGGGTTCCAATCTGGAGCCATTCCCCTGAGCTTGCTTCCCTAAAACTTCCTTGAAGCTCCTATCCATTCTCGCAGATGTTAACCCTGCCTCCCGCCACTCCCTGTCACTTCCTACGCCCTTTTCCCCTTACACTGTGCTCCCTCCGTCCACCAGCAACCAGAACGTGCCTTAAGAGTATCCAAACGCAGTCCAAAACACTACAGAAATAGGCCAATGCTCGGCAGCCCTAGCCTGGTCGCGCACCCCTGGTTTCACCCGCGTGCGCCATCTCCCCCTTCCATCCAATCATTTCAAATGGATAATTCAACTAGGCATTTAATCTTATTTAATTTATTTTAATTCTTCTTATAACTCTTTTAAGATTTAATTAAGTGTGCAAGTGCCCCAATTAATAGGTCCATAGGCCAAATTGATAATTTTGATGCCATAAGGTGATTGGGGATGAATCCACGAGAGGTTTTTGTTACTTACAATAGGATGCCCCAATTAGGGATGTCTCAATGTGATTTCAAGCTTTGATGAATGATGCATTAACAAATTTAGGACATTCAGTGATTCATAGGATTAATTTGTAATGGTTGATAAGAATCAGTCTGAAGTCTGATCGAAGGCCATTGGTGGCTAGTTTTAGGTTTCTATAGTTTACCCCTATTTATGAAGGCATTGAAATCTATAGGCATAGTAACGTATTATCAAATAATGAAATAGGTTGTTAATAATGAAATAATATAATGATTGAAGAAGAAGCTTTAAATGATGTTTAGGAAGCCTACAATGATGCCCCCTTGAGGGAGTGGCTGACACATATGATTGATGGATGGTCCCTCGAAAAGAAGCAAGAAGAAGAATGAAATTAACCCATGGGTGAGATTAATCTAATTGAGAGAATGCTTGCATGCACTGATTTAAAAAGTATTGATTAGCCTAAAGGTAGTTATAATTAGTAACAAAGGATGAGACACTAATTTACCCTAAGGTGGTTATAATCAATGGTAATGGCATATGCCCTAATTAGGGCTGATGAGTCAAAATAATGATTTGCCCACAGGTAGTTATAATCATTAAAAAGACCTAGATTGAATAATAATATTTTATTGTACCACAATAGGGTAGATTGGAAAGCACAACTCAAGGATATAATCTATTGCACAGGTTAAAGATGAGTGGATAAAAATGTAGATAATATGGTCTAATGACTGAAGAAGCTATGGATCAATAATCCATATTTATTATTTTATAATAGTTGATTTCTTTCTTTGGGATCACTCAATAGATACATAGTTCCTTGGCACCTTTCAGTGGATCCCCTCTCATTCCCTTTCTTCTTTGGGCCTCCTTTCTCAAAATTATCCTAAGTACCAACCTTCATCTATTTTTGACATGTGGTAGCACAATGCTCTTCCACTCGAGGAGACTTTCATTTCACTCAGGTGGAATGTGAGCCTAGAACATTGTATCTCCATGCTCTCCAAAGACTTTTCATTTTGGGTTGAGCCTTCAAGCAACACCATTGGCCAATGATAAGAAAGATGGACCCCATTAAATAGTTAATGTGATGATCAATGTAGTTTTTGAAATGTGGTACCTTCATGCTCATTTTGAATAGGGGAACACTTTAATTTCTCTAGAAGATCATCTTTTCAACACATGGGCCCTCACACTTAACCTCACCAAAGAAGTCCTCAGCCTCTTTAGAGAAGTGCTAGTTTGATGCATGTCACTTTCACACTTGCCCATGAGCAATGTTAGTCTACTAAAATTTAAAGGAATGCCATTGGACAATGGTGTGGGTCCCCCTTCCAAACAAATCTTTAAAAACACTTTTAGGCATAGCCTAAGGTGTAATATATTGATTTTTGAAGGATCAAGGTCATTGAATACAACATGGGTGGGACAAATCCAAGAGTATACATATGGTGCCATCTCTCTTCTCCTAAGCATAGTGACCATAATATAATGAGGTCATTACACCATATATAGGATCTGGAGGCCAATTGTACTCATGAACTTGAGACCTCCTTTCAGTTGTAAAAATGTCATCATTAGTGAAAGTGAGGTAATTTTTAGGTGTCATTTCCCTCAGGTATTTACCTCTCTTATATATTCAGAACTTGTTTATTTTGTAAAGGGATAGTTATTATTTTTGCATCTTTTGCTAACTTATGAGCAACCATTGCAATAGACTAGGATAACAACAGTTAAGTTTTCTATTCTACAACCTTAATAGGTTCACCTCATGGATGTGATTTGGATGCTTTATATGTGCCCTTTATGGACTTCTATATTCTATTATCCATCTACAATTAAGAGGATGTGATGTTCTATGTTAATTTGGAGTGGAAAATTCTCTCTATCTTCTATTTCTATTCTTATAATTTTATAGTGTATAGCTTTGCTTGCATTATAGATCTTAATTCATGCTTCATGTTCCTTTATGGTCTATAGTGTTAAGTATTTGTGCTATTTTATGCAAGTTTAGGTAAATGTTTCAAATATCTTGGTGTATCACCTCCATTTAGATTTAATTTTTATGTTATTTGTTTTCCTTCCTCCTATCCCTTTTCCCCAAATTTGAATGAAGAGTCAGATTCTAAAATATTGGAGGTCACTTTACAGACTTCACTGAGTCCCATGTCTATAAATCTTCCCATAGAGGTTATTTAACCTAAAATGAGAGTGTTAGATGTCAATAATTCTCTTTTCTAGCATGTCTAGTGGGATGAATCTACTAGTCTGATTGAATAAGAGGCACAATTTTATGAACCATAGATCCATAATGAGGCCATAGCCTACAAATAATCTAAATCTAATAACACCACCTTTGGGATATCTTACTCACCAAGGATCCTCAGGGTTTTTCATTGCATAACAACAACAATAGAAAATAACATAAGCAGGCCCAACAAAGAACTTTGTGTCATGGGATAACAATAACCCACTTATCCCACCAACACCTTCAGCCCAATGGGAACCCACACCTTTAAATGATTTAAAGGCACTCCCCAAGTTTTTAGGAGAATATTTCAAGACAGAGGCCGAACACCTCCAAGATATGGTGAATGTGTGCACTATGCACTATGTCAACAGATAAAATGTATCTCTAAGGCTACTAGTAGCCTCCTTCAAAGGGTGAGCTCTTGACTAGTACTAATCTTTGCTAACCAACTCAATCAGGACTTGGGATGACCTAGGTAAAAAGTTTTTTGAGCATTTTAATGAGAAGGTAGATCGATCATCCCCCTTATAGTAATTAATAACCATCAAAATGGCCCTATAAGAGGCCATGGTTGATTTCAACACCAAGTTTGAAAAGACTTGGAAAAATATTCCATTGGTGACTCAACCACCCATGGGCATGGCAATTGTTTTCTACCTCAAGGCCCTCAATTCATATATTTCGGTCATGATCCAGTCACTCAAAGGCTAGATGTTACTCGATGCATATGACATCACAATAAAGGTTGAGAATAATCTAATAGATATAGGAAGAATCCCTCTTCAACCATCGGTGTCGATGTTCCTTGAAATATCTATGACTCCATAAGAAGAGGTTCCGATCACTTTAGGAACTCTATCTCCCTCTATATATGTGTACTTTCCCACTCAGGAAATCACATATGCTACATCTTTATTAGTAGCCAAAATGAATGATATGAATAATATTTTGAGGAACTTATCTAATGATATAATAAATCTCAAAGGGTAGTAGGTTGTACCTCTAAAACCTTCATACAATAAATACCAAGAGAGAAGGCCACCTTACTAGTAAAACTATTACTAAGAAAGGCAAAGGCTAAATAACCAAGCCTTGAATCATCAAGAGCCAAATCATTAGATGCAACTCACCGATTAGATGGTTGTAGTCCTATACCCTTTACACATAATATCACTAAGTGTGAATAGATAATTAGTGGATGGCCATAATAACTTGGTAGATGATTCTAACTCATGGTGTTTCCCTTACAACAATGCTTATGAACCCCAAAATTATCCAAGGGGGAATCTATAGTAGAAGGTTAAAAAATAGAGGTGATAAGGTAATACTCCAAATTCAACCTAAATATACCAATCCCTAGGGGTTGAACATTCTATCTTAATGGAAAAAATGCATGGTATGTCATTAGAATAATAGGAATAAATAGTCTCAACCCACACACCTTTCTCTTGGATAGAAGGCAAAGATGTGGTCTTTGCTAATGAGGTCTTGTGTATAGAGCCTTATAAGTTTAGTAAAACTACTATACACACTCCAAAATAGACTAGATAAAATCCTTGAGGCTTTTTCAAGGCCCAAATTAACCTTTGATAAGACTATAATAGCACAACCTCCACTCATAATCTATTTGAGATAGAGTGAGGTAATACAAAGAAAAATAAAAGACCTCAAGATCTTACCTCCAAGGTTGTACAACATGGTTAAGCAGTTGAAGAAGGTGTCGAATAACATCTCCCTTTGGGATGTCCTATCCATCCCTGAATAGAAGACTCTACTAGAATAATCCTTAGAGAAGGAGAATCTCACATAAACCAAACCAACCATAGAGTCTACAAAGACAAAAGGAAAAGAAGTCAGCATGGTTATGGAGCCCCAAGTACCCTCTACATTTTTCAACATCAAGGAAGGGGTAAGAAAAAAATCCTACCCCATTCTATTTGACTTTTATTATGGGGAAGAAACTATTGCACAAAACTATGGTTGACTTGGGTGAAAACATAATGGTGATGCCCAAATAGATAGCCGATGCATTGTAATTGAGATATGAACCCTTAAACAAAAGGGTGATGACTAGATGGGAATAATCTCCAAACCCTAAGATCATTTAGGACCTTCCCCTCACATTATATTTTTACCCTAGCATCATTGTAACACAATATATTGTGGTGATAGACATCTTGCTTATATTCAGGTTATGTTTATCGAGATATTTCACTACCAAGATCGGTAGAAACCTATCATTAGATAGGTCCCATATAATCTTGAGAACTAAGTATGGTTGTAAGTTGAAATTACTATCTAAACATCTCCACCACGAGCACATAGCGGATGAGGCAATGGAAAAATTCAAAGCAACACACACCTCCTTCTCAAAGATAGAGACACACTACATTGAAATGCTCAAAGAAGAAAAGGTAGCTGACAATACGAGCCATGAAGAAGAGAACCTTATCAATGATTTAATTGAAAATGATCCATTTGTGAAATTTGATGCCATAGGACTTAGAACTTGTGTTATCCATGATAAAGACCAAGTCATCCCCAAAGTCATAAATAAATAAGGAGACCATAGAGAAAGGTTTAGGGATGAGTCCAACTTCTAGACACTACATTTTGATGGTGCAAAATGCAAGACCAAATTCGGGTCCAGCATTTGACTAACATCCCCCTCTATAAAATAGATGATTTGGGATTTTATATTTCAATTTTCCTATATAAATAATGAGGTTGAATATGAGGCCTTAATCTATAGCCTTAGCCTCATCAAATGAATAGGCATCAAGTAACTGAGGGTATTCAATGATTTTGAATCAGTAGCGAGGTAGGTAAGAGGGATAGCGACCATGAAGAACGTGTGTATGAGATCTTACCACCACTACATATGGGACCTAATTGAAGATTTTGAAGCCTTAAATATTTAGATCATCCTAATAACCATGATTGTAAAAGCTAATATGATGGCAATGGTGGGATCCCAATTTGACCTAATAATAAAATTATTCACCAATAAGCAAGTGGTGTGGGTAATCATCCTACCTGTTATCCCAAATAATGACCAAAATTGGAAATTATTTGAAAATAATGCTTAGATTGTGATGTTCCTCTAGCAATCATGTGAATTCATGGATAAACTACAACAAAAAATTAAGCCTATGGAGACCAGCTTATATAGTTAAAAACCAATAAGCTCCTAAAGGGTCTCATCACCTTAAAGAATCTCTTTGATTTTGATGATGAAAATTAGGAAAAATACAAGATTTTTATGTATAAATGTGATTATTACAAGCTTGATTTTGGGAGAAGGAGAGGGATTAAGGTTGGAAAGGAGGTTCCTCAGAGAGATAAGGAATGACTAGTCTCTTTTGTGATAAATATGAAGGTGTTATCATATGGACCTATGCCAACCTAAAGGGGTAAAATTGAGAGGTCATCCAATACACCATAGATTTGATGGAAAGATCCAAGATGGTTAGGCAAAAATAAAGGCTAGTGAACCCAAAGATTGAGTCCCCAATGGCCCAAGAGCTAAGGAAGTTAATTGACTCAAAGATCATATACCCAATCAAACATTTGAATTGGGTATCTAACCTAGTCCTTATGTAAAAAAATGTAGAGAAATATGATTATGTATGGATTTCTAGGATCTGAACAAGGCATCCTTGAAGGACCACTACCCTCTCCTCACCATAGAGTAGATCATCCAAATGGTAGTAGGAGTAGAGATGTTTTCATTACTAGATGGATTCTCTAGGTATAACCAAGTGTGGGTGGAATAAGATGATCAAAATAAACCACTTTCACCATGAAATAGGGGACCTTCACATATCCAAAGATGTCTTTTGACCTTTTTAATGCTAGGGCAACATTTTAGTGAGTGATGGATCTAGCCTTCAAATAAATGGTTAATGAGATCATCCTCATCTACCTAGATAATCTCACTATATTTTCTAAGAAGAGAGAAGACCACTTTTACCACTTAGAAAATGCCTTCCAAAGGTGCCAAGAGTTTGGGGTGTCCTTAAACCCCAAGAAGTATGTCTTTAGAGTCCCCTAAGGCATGTTACTCAGATACATGGTATATAAACATGGGATCACTATTGATACAGAGAGGATAAAATCCATTAAAGACTTGGCTCTACTAGTGAACAAGAAAGGGGTCAAATCTTTACTCAAAAAGATCAATTTCATTAGCAGATTCAAATTAGACTTTACTAGATTGGTTAGGCTAATTACCTTGATGCTGAAGAAGGACTAAGTTTTTAAATGAACACCTAAAAGAAGAATAAAATTTGATGAAATCAAAAGTGCATTATCTACGATACCCATTCTTGTTAACCTTGACTTCTCTAAGGACTTCATTATGTATATCTATGGGAGTGAGCATAGCCTCATGGTTGTGCTAACAAAAAAGTAAGAAGAGGGAAGAGAGGAATACCTGATCATGTTTTACTCTAGAATGTTACATGGGTATGAAACTAAATATAAATTTGTGGAGAGATAAGCCTTTAATATCATTAAAGGCCTTAAAAATTTAAGGCACCTAATGGTAGGAAACAAAATAATGGTGTACCTGGCACACTCTAGTGTCCATGAGTACATCATGAAAGGAGAGATTACAAAGAAAAGGGCCAAATAGATCACCAAGATCTTAGAATATGATGTAGAATTTAGGTTGACAAAGGTAATCAAAGGGAGAGGAATCTGTAAGTACCTAGCCCAATGCAAAAATGTCTTAATGAGAATCAAAACACACCCAAAGCATCCCTAATGAACCAATTTGAAGTAGATGGGTCTTGGGTGACTAACAGAGTCTACTTCATGTAGACTAATAGGTATCCTAATGACCTCCCCATACATAAAAATAATTTCTATAGGTTGTAAGGGTCTAGTTACATGCTAGTATGAGGAATTCTATTCAAAATGAATTTTGATGAAGATCTCCTCTGATGTGTTGATAAGCCTCAAACAGTGAAAATTCTCCAAGATATACACTTATGTCCCTTGATTTTCACTTCTTAGCTAAAAACACTATGATAAAAGTCATGCACATAGGGTATTACTAGATGAACATGTTTTTGGATTGCGACCAAATAGTTAAGAAGTGCTAAAAATGCCAATTCTTCATTAGGAAGAGGAAAAATTTAGCCATGCCCCTCAATCTGATCATGACCGATGAGCCCTTTACATAGTGGGGCTTGGAATTTATTAGGATGATCAACCTAATCTCCAATGTAATCCATAAATGGATATTGATGTCCATTGACTACTTCACCTGGTGGACTGAAGTAATCCCACTGAGGGAGGTGATTAAGAATGTGATTCTTGGATTCTTAGAAGAACTCATGGCAAGGTTCAACCCACCTAAACTAGTCATATTTGATAATATAAAGGCCTTCCTTAGATCCAACACTTTAAAATGGCATATTACCAAAAAATTCATCAAATTATTACCCATAAGGAAATGGATTGGTAGAAACCATGAACAAAAATATGATAAGGCTGATCAAGATGATGAGCAATGACAAGTAGAGGGAGTGACACTTGCATGTAAGGATACCCCTATGGGCTGATCACATCACTCCCAAACAAATCTTGAAGACTTCCTATTATGAAATTGTATATGGAAAGGAAGTGATTATTATAGTATCATCAAAAATCCATGTGTGATAGCTCTTGAAGGCTATTAAAATTTAAAAAAATGGAGCGACATAATTTTAACTTATCAAATTGCTCAAGCTATAGGAGACAAGAGAAAAAGTGATGTAAATATTATTTGATAATAAATTGTGAAGCAATGGCTTGAAAAAAGGTCATTAGACCCCATATTTAAACTAGGATACTTAGTTGTCAAATATGACCAATGAGTCGTAAAGCCAAGATAACATGAAATTTTTTATTATCTTTAGAGAGGGCCATTTCACATTATTAATAATAGATGGGGAAACGCTTTTGAATTAGAAGACCAAAAGGGTAATTCATTGGAGATCCCCATCAATGGGATCAAATTAAATAATTTCAATTAATTTGCCCATCTTTTCCCCTTATACATAATTGGTTAGTTTCCCTTTCTATTTTATGTTCCCCTTTTATTGTGTGTTTCATTTTCCTTGATGTTGTTTCTTTGTTTTTTACTTCCCTTTATTGTTTCCCTTTTCAAATAAATGTTGTTAGCATAAGTGGATGATATAATCATTACACATCCTTCCCCAAATATTTAAAAACATTATCTAAAATATGGTTATCTATCTACCTTACCTACCATTAATGTCAGATGATACATTATACATGATTCCCCACAATGATCACCATAAATTTCTTGCTAATGGCTCTTCAAGTGTGCATGCCACTCTTATCATTTGTGAGGGAACTCATTTTTGAATTTACATGATGAACCCACCTATTGAAACTAGCACACAAATATCCTTTCTCTCATTTTGATCCAAACACTTGACACTTTGTGATTTTGAAGAAAGCATCAAGCAATCGAGAGGAAAATAATGCAAATTCATAGGTTGAATGAGGTAGCAAAGAACCATCAATCTAGTATTCTAAGTAGGAATAGAGAGGTATTTTTGAAGTAGATACAAATATGGGGGCCTCTACTTCCTCATCTAAGAGTGGAAAACATCCCTTAAAGTAGAGAGCTCATAGTTTGAGTAGTGGTGGATATCATCCTCCTAGATATGCCTAAGCAAATCCTACACTTCATCCCCTGCTCAAGTGAAGGAGAATGACCAAATACCAGAAAGGCGACTAAAGGACCATGCAGAGACTATAATTTGGTAACTAACTTCATAGATGACATTTTTGATCTAGAGTTATCCAAAAATCTCAAGAATTTGAGGGAGGGCACCCATGCCTGAATGATTGATAAGATCAACAAGAAAGAGTATAGCTCTTTTAGATGCAAGATATGGGATAACACACTGACATAATACATGGTGCCATATGTATACCCATACCTTGAAATCATCATTATCTATGTAGAGAGATATGACACCAACATTGGAGTGATCACTGGTATTACCCATTTAAGGTCAAAAGTTGATGTAGATAATATCAAAGAGATGCTCCAAATCAAGTACAATTCAAAGGCCACTATCTGTAGCATTGAAAACCTATAGAATGTCTAGGATTCCCTGAGATATAGTAAGGCATGATTTATTGGAGCTCTCCTCAAATAAGAGGTCATAGAGATGCCCCATCTTCCCATGTCACTATTGACTTTCTCCATGTAGTAATTGAAGGATACCCTATTGATGTTAGACTTCATCATGGGTATGGATGCTAATGATAATGTTGATGAATTATAGTTGGGTATGTTCTACCTTATGACTATGGTTGAGAAGAGGTAAGAATTCAAGATAGACTTCACCAAATCCATTACCTCTACCATGAGAATAGAGCTAGAGAATTAGTTAGTAATGAGTACCTTAAAGTACCCATCCTTCCTCATACACTTAATGTTATAACATAACTCCCAATTCTTTTCTAGGTGCCTCCAACTCAATACCTTTGATATGGAGGTTTTTCCAAATGTGGTGGCCCCCATCACTATATCAACTCACATCTTGTCAAAGACTAGGGACTATTATGAGTTCTCAAAGTATTTCATGGCTCCAATTCTCATAGACCTTAGTTGACAAGCTATTACTTCTAGAATGATAGATTGGTAATAGACATGGCTCATAGGTAACATAGTTCCCATAAATTGGTTCTAATGATCCCACTTTTCATTTATTAAAGTACATGGATTCAAAGGAGAGCCTTTTTGGCTTCCTTGCATATTGATTGATAGAACCCTAGCCCTCAAGTTAGCTTTCCAAATTGATGTAATGGACACTATCTATGGGGTAAGAAAGAAGAAGAAGGGTGTATATGATGTTCCTTTATCAAGAGATGTCATCATAGTGAATAGAAGTCACGAAGGATGCCTCCTTATAGCCAAACTAGCAGAGCTTAGATTTAATCTAATAGATGATCAATGGGACTATGATCTGATAGGATATATAGCCAACCTAAAAACTATTAGTGCTCTTAGGAATCAAGATCAACCTCAATTATAATAGAGGAAGTCACCCATGGAGGACATTCCTCAAAATTATGTAGACCTAGCCCAGATCTCATAAGATGTCCTCAAACCATGGGAGTCTTTCTATGTCATAGTCCAAGCTTTCAACCTGACTAAGTAATTGTCAAAGAGGATGAACTAGCTCTCCAAATTAGATTGGAGTGAAGAAAATAAATTTACCTTTTCCAAGTATACATATGAAATAAACCAACCATATGCTTATTTATATGAGGATGATAAAGATGAGAAATTTGAAAAGTTTTGGGATGAGCTAGAAGAAGGGAAGTTAGAAGGAGAATCTAATCCCAAAATTGAAGTTAGAAGAGATGATGAAGAAGAAGATACTCCTAAGGAGGAGATAAGGAACATACCCCTAGAGAAGGAAGCAACATAAGCAAAGGTCATGGTGACCCAAAAGTATTCAACATGGTTGCTTCCCATGTTTCCTTATCCCATGACCCCATAACGATAGTGAAATACCTCTAGGCACCTCACAACTGGGTCATCCTAGATCAAGTAGACCAAGGTACCTATTTTTATCCATCTAATTTCCCCTCCTTATAATAAAATACACTTTGTGTATCCCTTTATTTCCACCTCCACTTCCTTCTCCACTTCCACATCTCTCTCTATAACTCCATTGTAGGTTGTGGCATCATCTAGTGCCCAACCAAAAACTTTCCCCCCTCATTAATTCATCATTTACCCTTATGGTCCCACTATAAGTTATGACACCTTTCATGGCTCAACCTAATACCACCTTGGTTCTAGTCTTTTCCTCATCCACCCAGGCCACCATGAGGCCTAACCCTTTCTCTTTTTCTATCCATATCTCTCTCTGCATGCCTTTCTTCATTCCATACTTTTATCATCTACCTCATCATCCCTCATAATTTCATCCCCATGCTCCCCATCCTATAGGATCCTACCTTTCTACCCTTAAACTCTCACCATTCGCTTTCTCACTTTTATAGGAATAGGGTCTGCTACTTCATAACAACAAATATCTATTCCATTCCTACTACCATAGGGGATCCCCTTTATAGGAGAGATCATTCAAGCAATAGACCAATACCAGTAGTAGGTGGATGTAATAAGGGCAGTTTGAAAGGCCAAAATAGAAAGAAAAAGGGGGAAACAAGCCATATTTGATGCCTAGACTCACATGTGGTCATTTTATGACCTTATACAAAAGTCTCTTATGATTGCCCATTTGACCCCCCAAGTAGTAAATCCTTAGGAATGGATGAAACTAAGGGACTAAAATGTACAAGATGTTATACTTAACCTGAGTCAGGCCTAACCCATCGATAGGTTTGAGCTCATATAAAAAATGCATAAGTCTATGACTACAAACTATGTTAAAGTGGCCTGTTAGTTGGAAAAGACCAAGCTAGAGCTCTCAAAAGTGAAGTCCATGATCAACCACCTCAATGCTAAAGCTAAGGCCAAGGATGTTGACCTTAAAAAGGCATGGGCTGATTTTTAGGGTAGAATCTTGAATAAAATCTTCTAGGTAGAAGCTATTCTATGACTAATCATCGAGACCAAGTTACAAGAGAAGGAGATGAAGCTGGCTAAAATCTCTTAAAATCTCTATGATTCAAATTAGTCATATTAACAATTGTAGTACTAGGCACAACAAGAATCCTCAATCAAGGACTAGGAGATTGAGTAGCTAAAAAATTACCTCACTATTTGCCCACAAACCACCATAATTCTTAACATAGTCCAATAACTATACAAGTCCTATTGGGAATGGATTAAGACCATAGTGGAAAACCTAAAGATAATGTTAACCTTCATCATAGATGTGTAGAATCTATCCTCTTAGGTAAGTAATTATATTGATCAAGTGATTACCTTTGTCTCCCCCAAGGTTCTGGACTCGTAAATTTTTTATACAAAAGCTCTACAATAATTTTTTAGAAATGCAATAGGCAGTGGGGTTGGTTGATCAAAGGTAGGTAAAAATGAAGGTAAATGAGTTACTAGGATATAATAAGGTAGTAAATAAATATAAGGCATTCTTCAATCCCTTGGACCAATCAGTCTAAGAAAGGTGGGGACACATAGAGCAATTAGTCTAGTTATGACTCCCTTCCCCTTTTTTGGTCAATAATAGCATCCTCACCAAGGTCCAAATCAAGGTGCTGCTTGAGCAGAAGTAGAATGACTAGAATATCTTTATGGATCTCGATGAAGCCCCTAATGTAATTGAGGTGGAAAAATTTTTATGCCCACTCACCTAACTAGAGTTTTAGATGTTGGTGGTGGTTAAAGGCTTGGGAAACATCTCCTTTAAGGAGATAATAGACCTGGATTGAGCCTTTGAGGCTTTCAAAAAGAAGATCCAACCAAATTTGGAAGCATGGGAACCCTTGTAAGTATCCCTTCAAAAGTTGTAAGTTTCCACACCACCCTCCCATTTTTCAAATTATGTTTCAACTAGTCCAGGTACCAAAGTTTTTCAAGTTTTCCTATCTATAGGCAGATGTCTTTATGAGTTACTAAGAACTATGGATCAATAATCCAAATTTATTATTTTAAAATAGTTAATTTATTTCTTCATGCTCACTCAATAGATACGTAGTTCCTTAGCACCTTCTGATGGATCCCCTCTTAGTCCCTTTCTACTTTGGGCCCCCTTTCTCAAATTTTGCCTAAGTATCAATCTTCATCTGCTTTCAACACATGGTAGCATGATGCTCCTTCAAATCAAGAATAATTTTATTTAACTTAGGTGGAACATGAGCCTAACATATGGTATCCAAATTCTCTCTATATCCTTTTCATTTTGGGTCAAGCCTCCAAGTAGTGCCATTGGCCAATGATGAGAAAGATGGGCCCCACTAAATAATTAATGTGAAGATCAATATGGTTTTTGAAAAGTGGTACCCTCATGCTAATTTTGAGTAGGAGAACACCTAAATTTATCCAAAAGAGTTTTTTTTCAACATATGATAGCCCCATGCTCAACTTCACCAAAGAAGTCCTTAGCTTCTCTAGAGAATCCCCAATTTGATGCATGTCACTTCCACACTTGCCCAAGAGTACTATTAGTCTGCCAGAGTTTAAAGGAGCACCATTAGATAATGGTGTGGGTCCCCCTTCTGAGTAAAGATTTTGAAACACTTAGGTGTAGCCTAAGGTATAATTTATTGATTTTTGAAGGACCAAGGTCATTAAATTTAGCATGGGAAGAACAACTCCAAGAGTAAACACATGGTGCCACCTCGCTTCTCCTAAGTATAATGGCCACAATAGAATGAGGTAGTTTTTCCATATCTAGGATCTTGAGGCCAATTTCACTCATGAGCTTGAGACATCCTTTTAATTGAATTGGCATCATCATGGGTACAAGTGAGGGAATCTTCAGGTGTCATTTCCCCCAAGCATTCACCTCTCCTATTATTCAAAGCTCATTTATTTTGTAGAGAATTGTTTATTACTTTAGCATCTTTTGTTAGCTTATGAATAGCCATTGTAATAGACTAGGATAACAATAGATAGGTTTTCTATTTTACAACCTTAATAGGTGCACCTCATGGATGTGATTTTGATGATTTGTATGTGCCCTTTATGGTCTTTTATATTCTATTTACCATCTACAATGAAGAGGATTTAATGTTCTATGTTAATTTAGAGTGGAAAATTATCTCTTTCTACTATTTTTGTTCTTCTACTTCTATAGTGTAGATCTTTGCTTGCATTATAAATCTTAATTCATGCTTCAGGCTCCTTTATGGTCTATAGTGTTAAGTATTTATGCTATTTTATGCAAGTATAGGTAAATGTTTCAAATACCTTGGTGTATCACCTCCATTTAGATTTACTTTTTACGTTATTTGTTTCCTTTCCTCCTATCCCTTTTCCCTAAATTTGAATGAAGAGATGGCTTCTAAAATCTCAGAGGTCGCTTTACAGACCACACTTAGTCCCATGTTTGTAAAGCTTCCCATAGAGGATGTTTAACCTAAAGTGAGAGTTTTAGGTGTCAATAAAAGCCATAAACAACCAGGCACATGAGGATGCATAAAATGATGAAAGAGATGAATATAAGAATAAGATTTGATCAATATGAATGATTTGATTATACCTACCAATGTGGATATGCTCATCATTATTAACATTGATATAATTAGAATGGTTAATGGGTTGATTTGATCAAGATGGATGGGATGATTTTCCAAGGGTACAAAGGAGAAACTTCTCTGGTTCCATTGTTTTTAGATTAAGGTAAAAACAGGTTTTGAAGGGACCCCAAAACCCTGAAACATAGGAAGAAGGATATAACAATAACACCCTTAGGTAAAACAAACCTAACACCTACTGCTGAGCAATATCAAAAATAGGTTTTACAAGGACCTAAAACCACAAGTCAAGATCATCAAAAGAAAGACCCCAGGTTTTACAGAGACTTGGAAACTCAAGTATGTAAAGAAATCAAAGAACCAGAAAATGGAACCAGTTATAACATCCAACTAAAAGGACCAGAACAGTAAGAGCAGAAAGACCCTATTCTTCCAATTCTAGGATCTTTGGTTCCATTGTCTGTAAGACTTCTCAAGCTAATTTTTGTTGTAGTACATGATGGTATGCATCATGATATAAAACACATGATAACATAGCCAAAATGTGCATAAGTAATGACTCCAAGTCTAATAAGTAATTAAAAATAATGCACCAATGATAAAAACCATGATGACAATGTTAATGTATGAATATGGATAGACTCAAGAATAATGTGTAAGAAATCACACAATTAATACACATAGACTGAGTCAAGGCACAATAATACTGAAAGCAAAAAAATAGGCAAGTGAATAAACAAAAAAATGACACAGAAAATAAAAAAATAGGAAATCAAAACAAACAAATAAATAAATATAAAACAAACAAATAGAAAGCCTAAAAGATAAATGCAAAATAAAGCATCCTACAATGGATTTGCTCGAGTAGGGTGGATTGAGAATAATTGACTAGGCTTAAACAAGATAAATGTTTTTGGTTTTTAAATTTTTTGAATGTTTTTGGAATTTTAAGATATATTAACTCATTAGACATTGACAAAATACCACTCATAAAACAACAAGAACATTGGCTTAGTTTTATCACAAAATGGTGAGAGTGTATGGAAAGGGGGACTGAGCTGACCTCAACATGAATCAAACATAGCCTGCATTGTCCCAATAGGACCTCAAGTTACAATAGTTTTGTCAACATAAAAGGTGGTGAGAACCAATTAGGTCATAATAAGTTCTTGAATTAAGGTAAATGATAAGGTAAATAATAATAAGAATGGTAAGGTGATGCGACAATGCATGGTAAAAAGTGTTGTTCCTAATTTTCCCATAGGTGGTTATAATTAGGAAAAAATTACATAGGTCTATGCTACTAAGTTTCCCATAGGAGGTTATAATTAGTAACACAAGGTGGGATACTTATTTTCCAATAGGCAGTTATAATCAGTTGCACTAGTCAAATGTAAAATGAAAGATAACTTGATACATCCACTATCACACTACTTTCATAGACTATCTTTTAAAAATGGAATTCTTAAGACTATTTAAACTAGATTTAAATCCCATCGTGGAAGGTTCAGGAAGAACCAAAGGATCCAATATCAAAAGGGTTGGGTAGGGAGGCTAAAAATAGGCTTTGGTCAGTAATAAATGTATGGTAAAATGGTTTAAGATATAACATTGTTCAAGAATGATGATGTTATAATGGTAAGAGGGTTTCCCCAAAGGGATATAGGTAAGGTAAATGGTAGGGTATGAAATAATGACAAGACGAATGGAAAATGAAAATGCAAGATAAATGATTTTGGTAAAGGTATGGTTTTTGTAAGGTAAATGTTTTTGTTATTCATGTTGATGTGGATATGCATGTCCTGATCAACATATGACACAACTAGAATAGTCAATCATGTAAATTTCTATCCCACACCTCTTCTGAATAGCTACTATGTCAATAATTTATTGTAGATTTGGACGTCAAGAATGTTTTTTTGATCTTCATTGGTCATTGATTTTGTTTCTTTTAAACTTCAAGACAAAATGTCTTTATATCCTCTGTAAATGAAAGTGCAACGAGGGATGGTAAATATAGATAACTATTGGATGATAGGTTTAATTTGGAAGTGTAAAGGTGGATGATAATGGAATGTATAATGTTTGGGAAAGAAATGAAGATCAATATTTTTAGGCACACACAATGTTGTTGATTCTGGATTTGACATATTTTTTTGTTATGGTGGTGCTAAAGACTTCTAAATATGCTCTCGATGAGACCATTATATTTTTATGGTATTTGGACCTAAGAGTAGCTACCATTTGATTATGTTGTAGACTAGAATTCGTATTGATGTCATCTTTGATAATGTCTTCATCAAGCAGTGAATAAATTTTGTGCTCAACTATTGGTACCTCAATGAGGTTTTCACCAATGAAGTTGTCTTGATTGTCCCATAACACCTTTGAGAAGGTTTCACTAAAGAATGTTGATTTTTGAATTTGGTTGTCTTCTAGCATCTTTAATAAGGTTTCACTAGAAGATGCTAAGTTTGGACTTTGACTACCCCCTAACACCTTCGCAAAGGTTTCACTAGGAGATTGTTCTTATTTTACATTTATGGTTTTGGTCCCCATGATATTCTTCAAATAATCTGTTTCCATGGATGCAGTTCAATAAGGTGTGATTCTATCAGTCCCAATTGACACTTTGGAGAGGTAAAATGTTAATATAATGGCTAGGTTGGTTGGTGGTAATGGTATGTGAAATGGTAATGAAATGGAAAGAGGCCACACAATCCTCATATAAGATACTAGGAGAACATGTGTCAAAGTTGAAGTAATCATCCTCTAAAACTATGGAAGGATAAAAAATATATTCAAATTGATCTACAAGGCATACATAACCAATATTATAATAGCCATGAATGTATTCTATTTTGAAAGCTGAGTCCAATTTAAGGGACTCTAAATCTATTATTAAGATTGACATTGATTCTACTTTTGATGCTAAATCTGATATCAATTCAATAATAGAACCTAAATTCAATTTTGATTCTTCATCTAGTGTGGATGCTATTATAATGATGTCTTGTTGAATATTTATTTTTGGACAAGTAATGGCCTGTGATGGCACAATGGGCCCCACATAGATTGGTTTGTCAAAGTGAGACTCATTTACGAGGGGAAAAAGGTCGAGACAATTCCTTAGAGATTAGCTTGTCAAAGGGAGGCTCTTTAAAAATAGGCATATGGTCAAGATAATGATTTATCCATAGGCGATTATAATCATTAAAAAGTGACTCAGTAAAGCTGGCTCATCAGAGTGAGACTCCTTGATAATAAGTATAGTACTGAGAGGTGATTGATCATAAGTTGACTTGTCACAAATGGTTGTCTCAAAAAAAACATTGTAGATTGGTTTGTTGTCTTGGCCTTATTTGATAAGTAACTTTAAAATACTAGTTTTGAATATATCTTAGTCTTCAAATGATTGGCTCTATTAGAGAGGTACTGATTACTTGATTATGGCTAAATAATTGGTAGGGTTTTTATAAAGTGGAAAATTATTGGAAACTAATGAATAATGACCAATGTTTGGATAAAAATAGGCTTAACAAAGGCTAGTTAATAGCTTAGGATAGTAATTGTGACCCATCTAGTTGTGATTAGACAACTTTGTGGTAAAGAGATACCATACTTGGAAGGGCCTATAATGGTAATGGTAGGGTATTGTGAAGTGTGGTTTCTATCATTAGCCAAAGGATAAGGTTTTGGGATAGAAATGGTAGGGCATTATGGAGCTTGGTTTCTCACACAAGATATAGGATGAGGTCCTAGTATATAAATGGTAGGATATTATGGAGCTTTATTGATTACATAAGCCAAAGGATGAGGTCTTAGTATAGAAATGATTAGGCATCATGGAGATTGGTTACTCACACAAGCCAAAGGATGAGGTCCTGGTATAGAAATGGTAGGGCATTATGGATCTTGGTTACTCACATAAACCAAAGGATAAGGTCTTGGTATAGAAGTGGTAGGGAATTATGGAGCTTGGTTTCTCACACAAGCTAAAGGAGGAGGTCCTGGTATAGAAATGGTAGAGTGTTGTGGAGTTGTTTGCTCACATAAGCCAAAAGAGGGTCAATGGTATTGGTGGGGGATTAAATGGTCATGAAAAGGTGAGCATCATACATAAATAAACTAAAATAAGGTGTTACCAAATATTTCACTTGAGTATCTTGGATTTTTTCCCTAAATTGAGGATTGTAAAGAGGATAAGAATCCATCTCACAAACTACTTCTTCACCATAGGGGTCTTGAACAATGTCAATTTGTGTGGAAATTCTATCATAACTTGAATTGTACATATTTCCACCATAAGTATAACGAGACATGTCCACATCAATGATGAAATATCCATAAAAATATTAGAGTTATACAAACTCTTGAAAATAATGTCCAAAAGATAAAAGGTTCGAACTTGGTTTAACTTGGTCGAAGGGAATGGAGTTGTATCTCCAAAATGGTCTGTGCTAAAACTTGGTATAAAACCACCTAACATAAAATGTCCAACATTTAAATATCTCACACAAAAGGTCAAGTATATTAAATAAAATCAAAATTCCAAACTCTAAGTTTAAAGTGTTCCAAACATGTTTAATCTAGGAAAAATAAAGGTTGCTAGGTCTTTTGGCTAAACATGGCATCAAACTCTAGGCTCAAACAAAGGCATGCACTAGGAATTTTGGAAAAAAAAACTCAAAATATAGACTTTAAACAAAAGGATTATTTGATCTAATGAATCTAAAACACTTTAGCATAGACTTGTCATTTGACTTTAGACATGAACTTTGTCAATTTGGTATGAGGTATAAAATAAAAGGCACTCAGATATAGATTGTTTTCTACCAAATAATGTTACAAATAAATAGTTTTCAAATTTTGGTAAAGAATTAACCTAAGTTATACAACTCAAAAGATAAAAATTGGTATCTAATCCCCAATTAGATAAGGCCTAAATAAAAATCATTCAATATTTGAATCCAAACTTGTCAAGGTTAACTAAAAACTTAATTTAGGAAAAAAATTAAGATTTTTGCACAAACAAGCTAGACAAATTTGATTAGCATAACCACACTAGACAAAGACCACAAAGGCATACATGGTTTTGTTGTAAATGTGAAACTTAGACACAAGACGATACAAGTCTATGAAATAATTTGAGCAATGTAATGGCATTATCACTCTCAAAAGATGTAAATAATAGTTGGTTTCAAATACTTCTAAGGAAAAAAATTGAAATGATTTGGGTAGTGTAATGTTACCCATTTCAATCAAGTGACATACATAATGTTTTTGAAACAAAAATTCTAAGGTAAAATCATGGTGTCAAACAAACAACATCATGCTTCCTCAAATAAAAGAGTCACGTGGACAAACAACTTGTTTTGATGTGGGGATGAAAAACACATTTTTAGACTCAAAACATCAAATAATAAAGGAAAAAGACCAAATAAAACTATGTAAATCATCCTATGCCCTAAAATCATAAGGTATGGCAAGTGGGGTTGACTAAAACTATAGTTTTCAAACATCTAGATTAATCCCAAATGTGGTTAACACTAGAGAAACATTGTATTAGTTGAGTTCATAACGGTTAAATCACTATGCAAGGGTCTATTCCTTTTCACAATGATTCCATTTTGGATTAATTAGTGTAATCCCTTGGTTAACCATCCCTTCATTATGAAAGGAGAGGTTACATACTCTAATTTGTATACTTCATCATGGAGTAGGGTTGAAATACTATCGAGAGATGAAACCCTGGCTCAATGCTTCTGTAAATAAATCATGAAAAGGTAATGACCTCTCCTCTACAAGCCAAATTACATGAAATAAATGACTAAGTGGAAGACTTTAGAGGTTGTTTTTAGATCATCCAAACCATATGGGTTTTGGGTAGAGCCTAGACAACATTCTTTCCATACTTTGGACTAGGCACAAATTTCAAGTGAAAAGGAACTTTTGGTCACCCAAGTTCCCTATAGGGGATGGGGGGAGAGCATACACACACTCTTCATTTTGCACAAAAAAACACACACAAGTAACAAACACTTTTAAGAATTTGAAACCTAAATGAGTGTCAATTCAGTGTACCAAATAAAATGCTTGATTAAGTTTTTTAATTGGCCCCTTGTCTTAGATGCAAAATATTGAAAGAACTATAAAAAACCACTTAATTAAAAACACCTATGTTCATTTTAAGCACTAAAACCAAATATTCAAGATTTAACCATCCTTTTTAGGCACTAAAATGAAATGTTCAAGACTTAGCTAATTCTAGGTTCCTTTTAAGCACTAAAATCAAATGTTCAAGACTTAGAAATTATTGGTTCCTTTTAAGCACTGAAATCAAATGTTCAAGATTTAGAAATTTATTTTAGGCACCAAAAATGAAGTGTTCAAGAGTTAACTAAATTCATTTTAAACACCCAAACTGAAATTTTCATGAGTCTAAACTTGCAAATTCATGTTATATTCCTACCTTGGACCTATTATTATTATTATTATTATTATTATTATTATTATTATTATTATTATTATTATTGTTATTATTTATTTTGAACAATATTGAAAAATAAAAAACCTACAAAATGAAAATATTAGAAAGATCCCAAATACCAAATACTTGCAAGTTAGAAATTGCAAAACTTAAAACAAAATCAGAAAACAACTAAAAAAAATTAATAAATAAAAGGGACAATTATTAAAATAATGATATATAAAATATTATAAGTCATATTTTGAAGAAATTTATATAGGATATATATAACACAAATGTTCATCGCCTGTAAAAATTCAGAAAAAATTTTATGGATTAAAAAATATGATTATTTTATTGACCATTTATTTAGAAAAATAGTCAGTCACTAAAAGAGTCATAACTTATAAACTATATATCAGATTTCAATGAAATTTTGAGAGAATTAGGATAAATATAGTAAGAAAAACTTGTCAAAAATTCAAAAAAAATAGTAAATGGATTAAAAATTAAATCTATTTTAATAGGTAGAAAATAAAACACACTTAAAAACATTATAACTGCCTCATTATCTATCCCACCGGGCGTGCCATTTGTGATCATAGAATTTGAAAAAGAGAGGAGGTTAGTCTTGTATTATTCCATAAAATAGTGAGATAAACACACTAACATGATAATATATCTAGCCTAGATCATAGGGGGAGCTTAATGAACAAAATCAATAGAAAAAACAACTAAAATACAAAGAATACCAAATTTCTTACCTTCCTTGAATGCTCTAAAAGGTTTTTTGAGTGGCTTGCTCAGTTTGTGCTTCAAAGATTCTTTGAAAATGTAGTTTTTTTTTCCTTATCTCCTTGGCACCATTGGCTTGGATTCCATTACTTGGTTTAATATTTGGTCATGGTAACATTACTTGTATGAGGCTTATGGAGCAAATCCTACATAAAAACTCTACAATATCCAAGCTTATGTCTCTCTCTAAATTTGAATTATAACATTAGTTTATGATAGCTTAAAAGATGAATTGGCCTAACCTTGTATTTATATCTTTAAGAATTAACTCTCACCTAACTTGAGTCAAGGTTGAGTTGAGTTAAAAGTTGTCATGAAAGTACGACTTTTAGTTACTAGTCATAATTCTCAAATTAGAAGGTTGAGTTGAGACTAAATCCAGTTGAGTTAAAAGTTGTCATGCAATTATGACTTTCATTTACTAGTCATAGTTCTCAATTTAGACATTTTGGGATATTTTGACAACTCATAAAGATAATTATGAAAAACTAGGATATTTTGATTTTTAGAATTTCCTTTTTAAGATATTCATTAATTTCAAATGGATAATTCAACTAAGAATTTAATCTTATTTAATTGATTTTAATTAACCTTTTATCTCTTTAAATATTTAATTAAGTGTACAAGTGCCCCACTTAATAGGTCCATAAGCCAAATTGACAGTTGTGGTGCCATAAGGTGATTGATGATGAATTCGTGAGAGGTTTTTGTTACTTATGGTAGGATACCCAATTAGGGTGTCTCAACATGATTCTGAGATTTGATGAATGATTCATGACCAAATTTAGGATATTTAGTGATGCCTAGGCTTAATTTGCAATGGTTGGTAAGAATTAGTCTGAAGTCTGGTCAAAGGCCGTTGGTGGCCAGTTTTAAGTGTCTATAGTTAATAGATTTGATAAAAGAAAAAAGACAATTGAAAGGGTTTCTTTCAAAGGATCCAAATATGCAAGATGTGTTTTTAATTTTTTTTATAAAGGAAATATAGGAAGAATATAAAGGCCAATCCTATTGGACTTCCACTACTATGGGTTCAATTCCTTTATCTATATCACTAGATACAAATTTCATACCAACATCTACTATGGGGAAACCCAAGGGTTTCATCATATCATCATGAAAATATACATTCAGTCACTTTTTATACTACTTTTGGTTAGCACACATTCTATTTCTTGATGCACAATCCCTTATGTAAAATCTTTTAGATTTATAAACTAAGGTATTTTAAATGGAACAAATTTATTTAAAACAATGTCAAATAACTGATTCACAAACTTTATTGCATACTCTATTGGGTCAACATATTTTAACATATCCTTTACAAACTAGTTTTTTGGCACCTAATCTTACATTGCATGATGTAAAAGGTGACCTTGAAAACATTTGAGATAATTTCACATAACATGTTTGGAATATGCATCCAATGATAGGTTGTTTTTGATTAATTAAGGCGGTAAACCAGGGGCCGAACCCTATACAATTAAAAAAGATAGGAAGGATGGCAAACAAAAGATGCCAGCATTGAACCAATGGCACAATTGAGAAACAAAGTTAGAAGCAAAACAAAACACTAGAAAGACTAGAGTTAGAAAGGATGAAACTACATAACTATAGAATTAACAAGATCCTTAAGATTCTCATTGTCTGCATTGTCAACATTCCCTGGATTACCCACTGCTTCCAACATAGTCATATTTAGTAGAATGTTATTTCAAAGGCCTTTGGCAAAGACATTTTATAGATTTTGAATGCAGACCTTCAAGGACCCAATATCTATTTCCAATCATTCTCATTCTCTAAACCCTCACCAGCTTCTTCTACATGCATCTTCTCCTTATTATCAACAGTTCCCCTAGAATCAGCACCCTACTCTTCAGTGACCTCAATAACTCGAGAAGCCTATTTCCCACCAGTGTCCTCTAAAATTTCTTGAATTTCTAGCACTTCATACCCCAATTACCGCCTTGAACTTCAAACAAGTAACAATCCCTTGGTTATGTTTACACTGAATGTAGATGTGAAGGCTCATTTTAAAAAATGGCCTGCCATGATGACGTCTAATTTCATGCTTGAAAATAATTCCCCCTTGGTTTTCATTATGTGACTCTTGCACCTCCACCTCATGATACAAGGAATTAATCATGACAATCAAGGAAGTACTAAGGTTATCATTTTCCATGATTCGTAATGGCCTTCTCCACGTGGACCACCTTCGAAAGCTATCTTCGTCATCAATGTGCATCATTCATGCTCTGTCATCTCCTTATGAATAATCTCTCTAATTTTTGGGGGTATATGAGCCCCTTGTAACCATACCCTCCATACTAAGAATTACTAACCAAGGTTGGCACAAGCATCAGTGACCCTGTTACCTTCTCTGTAGGTGTGGGTAATCTCAACTTCAGAAAACTTTTGTAAAAGAAACTGGATGTTCGTAATGATGTCTTTTAGATGCATACCAATGTTAGATGCTTTATTAACGACATCTATGACCAACTTAGAATCTCCCTGAATATTCAAATTTCTAATTCCTAGGGATATAGCTAACTTTAATCCCCAAAGTAAGGCCATAACTTCAACATAGTTATTGCTCTGACAACCCATGCCACTAGCATAGACATCATACATCCCTCCTTTTTCATTTCTTATTATTCCTCCTCCACTTGCTTTACCACTCAACTTGGATGCCCCATCAAAATTGAGTTTCATCTAATTGGGTTTAAGTGGTATCCATATGAAGTCTCTGAAGAATTTTGGAATTATCATGCCCAGGGATAAGGTTTAAAACCTTCCATTTGGCAGCAATTTGACTTTCAAATTCAGATAGGGGTTTTTTCACAACATTAATATGAGCTATTGTAACACTTTCCAAGATGGTCCTAGTAAAGGATTTAAACATCTGAGCAACATTTCTAGCAGTGTCCCTAAAAATTCTATGATTTTGCTCTTTCCATAAAGTCCAGCTCAAGCATGGCAGAGCTTGCTTCCATAATTCCTTAATCCAAGGATGTGTGAAGGTTGGT
The DNA here is from genome assembly GCA_037957365.1 of Torreya grandis. Taxonomy (NCBI): domain Eukaryota; kingdom Viridiplantae; phylum Streptophyta; class Pinopsida; order Cupressales; family Taxaceae; genus Torreya; species Torreya grandis. Next base: position 6,977,474 of record JARHVA010000162.1, read on the forward strand.
TTCTAGCTAAGAATTACTTCTTTAAGGTCAAAATTACAAACCCATTCAATGCCATAGTTGTTAATTATTGTTCCCCATAAATCCTGGGTAAACTCATAGTGTATGAATAGGTGTGAAACTGATTCCTTTCTAGAACCACACAGAAAACATCTGTTGACCAAAGTAAACCCCTTCTTTTGAAGGTTGTCTTGAGTAAGGATTTTGTTATGGGTAGCAACCCACCAAAACAAGTTAATATTTGGAATGAGTTTATGATTCCAAACCTTTTTCCATACCTCCTTATTCTGAGCTTCAAGTGTAAGCAGATGATAGGCAAATTTGATAGAGAATGATCCATTCTTATCTGGCCACTAGTATTGTTCATCCTCCTAAGCGAAGAATAGGATTATGATCTCTTGAACACATTATTGGATCTCTCAAATTCTTGGGATAAGCTCAGGCTTGTGCACACAACCATCCAAAAGGTTTTTCCAGCTCCTTATCCCATTATTATTTTCCATATAATCACTAACCCTATCACCAAAGAACTAAGTAGTTAGGTCTATAATTTCTCCATATTTTCCTTGGGAGATGAGAGGCTTGTCCCTTAACCAATTATCCTCCTAGAATTTAATTTGCCTGCCATTTCCAAGCTTCCATCTAATTCCCTGTTTGAGAAGACATCTACTTTTTAGCATTTTATTCCATATCACAGACCCCTAGGGTAATCCCACCTATTGAATAAAGTTGGAATCATCAATGCTATGCATGTATTTGGCATACATTATTTCCCCCCACTCACTATTGTTGTGAATCAGATTCCAACTAACTTTTGAGAGGAGGGCTTTATTCATTTTCCTGATGGATCTTATATTAAGTCCACCATGAGATTTTGGGAGACACACTTTTTCCCATCTGACTAAAGACATTCTCTATTTGTCTTCCACTCCTGTCCATAAAAATTTCCTTTGGATCTATTCTAGCTTTTCAGCAAAATACCTAGGAATTTTAAAAAGAGACATGAAGTAAGTAGGAATACCTTGCAAGGATGCCCAAAGAAGTTGTAGCTTACCCTCACTACTGAGTAGTTTCCCTTTCCACCCAAGAAGTTTCCTCTGTGTACGTTCCACAATACCATTCCAAAAACTTGAAGATACATCTTTGACTGAGAGTGGGAGACCTAGGTAGGGAGCTGGTAGGTCAGCCTCAGCACAATCTAAGATATCAATGATTATATGTCTAAGTTCATTGGGAGTGTTGAAGAAGTACACATTGCTTTTCTAGAAATTTATTCTTTTTCCTGAGTCTCTGGCATAATCATTAAGTATATTTTTCCATCTTCTAGCTTCAATCATCGATGAGATGCCAAATAAGATGGTATCATCCACAAACTACTGTATAACCATAGGATGAAGGGAAGAGGCAGGTTTGATGCCTACTAGCTTTTTTGAAACTATATCAGCTTGTATGTATCTTCCCAGTGCCTCAGCCATAATGATGAATAGGTATGGAGAAAAACCCTCTAGGAACACCATTAACTAACACTGAGAATTTAGTAGAAGAGACCACATTCCATAATAAGCAAGATAATTTATCATTAAACCCAAATTTTCTAATCACTTGGAATAGAAAAGTCCATGAGACTCTATCATAAGCTTTGGATATATCAAGCTTGAGGGCCATCCCAGGGATTCTACTCTTATCCATGGAGTGGATAGTCTCATGTGTGGTGATCACAACATCAAGAATCTATCTACTCGAAATGAAACCTTTTTGAGCAAGAGAAATAATTTTGTCAAGCAAGGGTTGAATTCTCAAAACCAGTAGTTTAGTACATATCTTATACACAGTGTTGCATAAGCTAATGGGTATAAAATCAGCAAGGTGTAAAGATTGAGATTTTTTAGGAACAAGTACAATGAAGGTATTATTGACTTGTTTCAAAAGTTTTCTAGATCTAAAAAATCATGAACTAAAACTGTGAGGTCCGCTCCAACAATCTCTCAATATTCTTAAAAGAATATAGGAGGAAAGGCATCAGGAGCTGGGGCTTTAAAAGTGCCCATGGAGAATAAAATAACATGTACTTGTTCATCGGATATAGGCTTTAACATTTCCAGATTGTCTTCTTCTATTATCAAATAAGGGATTTTATCAATGAATTGACTCATAGATTTATCAATTCTATCATTATTGTTTTCTTTCGTAAGTAGATTCTGAAAGAACACCCAGGCTTGCTCCCCTATTTCATTATCCTCAGTAATAATGTCTCCATTATCTAGGACAAGCTTAGTTATTGAGTTGGCTTTTCTATGTTTCAGAGCTGAGAGATGAAAAAAAGCAATGTTCCTATCACCCTCTTTAAGCCATTGAACACAAGATTTTTGTTAACCAAGTCATCTCCTAGGAGTTTAAAAGAGTATATCTAAGATGGTTTTATGATTTACCACATTAGCTAGTTAATGCATTCAATCCTTTGGTATATTTGTTCCATACACATTTATAAATTAATATAAGTGAAAACATTTCATATGCTTAGATTGTTTAACTCAAACAATAATCTAATGATCCTATCATAGAATATGTGTTACGGTATAAGACCATGTTATCCAATATGGTGAATCCTATGGCATTTAAGGAATTATAAGACTTATTCAAATATAGTTTACTTCCACCTATACATGAATATATTATGTTTAATAATTTTTTATCATTCATATGTTTATACCACATGATTAAGGAAAGATAGATTAAGTTTATGGCAATGAATAAGTGAAAGTATATAAAAGGGATAACAATCTTAGTAATACACCATATAAGATGAGACCAAATTTCTACCTAGTTTCTACTTCTCATGCAAAGAATCTGAGTAATACACCATATAAGATGAGACCAAATGATAATAGGAGAAACCAAAATATAATAGTGAAAGCATCTTTAGAACCTACTCCATGCATTTTCATATTTGTATACACATAATATTTTCAAACTTTTATCACTTGTTGACACTTTGTATCTTGCAAGAACTCGTCAAGTCTCGATCTCTTTGACTGCATAATTTAAGGGGTGTATCGAGAAAGGGGTGGGTAGACCATTAGTGATTCATAAGATTGTTATCCATTTTACCACTTTCCATCTACACACTTGTCTCTTAAAACTATTTGCCCTAAGCTTATTCTTCTTAGTCTTAACCATTCCTATCATTTACTATACTTTATCCCTCTTTTCCTTGATTTATCTCCTTTTTTACCTATCAATTATACTAGGTTAACCTAGTTATCCTTGTAATATTTAGGTTATTTTTCACTCTTTGGGTTTACTAGCCTTTCATCTGACCTAGCCTAGACATAGTGAATTAGCCTTGAAAACATATAGGGTCGACGGGGTTGACCCTGTACAACTGACATATTTGGAAGGATTTAGGGTAAGATCCACCTATATATACAAGTTCATTTCCAACTATATGTAAGAAGAGAAGAATTAAGTGAAGAAGTGCAAAATAATATCTAATTATTGACCATTCTACTTGAGAAATAAATCTCTAGGGTTTCATATTTTATTTGGAGATATATATCTTATCTTATGGATGATTACATAGGCTGTGTAGCCTAGAGCTAATTTATCTTGGTTATCCTTACATACCACAACAATATCTTGTGAATCGCCTTAGCCAAGGGAGAGATAAAGAATTGATAGGTTCATCTTCAAAGGTAAGTATTCCTAACTTTATTTCTCCTTTGTAAGAGTAGATAGATAAAGCATTTATGATTTTCTCTCTCATGTATTAGAATTCTATATACATTGATGTGAGTATATGTATTATATGCATGTTTAGTTTAATTATTTGTTTAGTTTCTGATCCCCATTTTGTGCCACAAGATTTGGTATGCACTAGATTAGATTTTACTTTCTTGTTTATTATAATAGCTAAATGTTTAAACCTTAGGAATCTTTTAAGGTTGTTGCATGATTATGTTAGATTATAGGTTTTAGAACCCTACTTCATATGGTGTATTGTGATAAGTGATCCCTTAATAGGGTCTAGCATATCCTCATATTGGTCATGCTCTTTCTTAATAAGTGCATCCCAATCAAAAGTGTAGGTATGCTCTATCTTCTCTGAGATAAGATTGATTTATAAACATGATGCATTTTTGATTGCATACATTCTGGTCAATCTGATGTGAAAATAAGCCTTGCAAGACTTATTTCACTTATTTTGTTTTTTTGTCATCATTTTTATCATATTTTTTGACATGATCAATTGATTCTGTTGACCTAGCTATTTATCTTTGTGTGTAGTTTTTTAGGAATAGGCAATTAGATCAACCTAGATGACCCAATATAGGTTTCTAAACTTCTAGATTTCTAGTTCAGACTACAAGGTAGACCAGGTCAACCTTGTACAATTTTAGACATCCAAAAATAACTAGGTCAACCATGGCCAACCCTAAACATTTTAGCCATTCTGTAATAGGACCCTACATAACTTGATCAACCTGGTCAACCTAATTAGTAGGTTTTGCCAGTTTAATACAAGGTTATTGATCAATAATATTCTTCATTTACATCTCTAATCCATCAAGGTTCCTTTCTATCTCTTTGTATCTTTCTTTTTTTGTATTTTCTTTCACAGTTTTTAGTCTTCAAAACTACTCCTACATAGTCAACTAGATCGACCTAGTTGACCCAATTCTATGTTCTATGTGCTATCTAGATAACTAGGTCAGCCCTAGCCAAACCTATTCATTTTAAAACCTTGATTCCATAGTAGAATTTTGACCCTATCAACCCTATTCTATATTTTGTGTATATAGTTTTAATATTGTACCTTGTTTCAAAGTTAGAATTAATCTCTATATGTTAATAATTAGTTCACACATTCTTTTATTATTGTTTGTATGCTTAGAATAGTTCACATAGTCTAATTATGGGGTTTTAAATTAACCATTTAGTTTTAATATTTTTATTTTATGCACACATGAACAAATCACAAAATCTAAATAATCACTTTAACATTTTATCTACCCAAGGCCAACTTAGTTGGATTTCAACACCAAGGGGGAAGTTGACTTAATGCTCTAGTCAAGTATAAATCATAAGTAATGGTATATTTTGGATAATTACCCATTACCATTATTATTGAGATGTGTGAAGTGAGGGGGTAAGCCCCAATACCAATCCTATATCATTACCACTATAGTCCCTTTTAGCCCAAACTACTTGAAACCATCCTTAGATTGCTATCTAGTACCTGAAGCCACTTTTCTTTCACATTCAAAATTATTCTTAATAATATAATAAACATTTAGGTTGAAAAATTAGTTAGATATTTATTTTTAAATTTTATTGATTTATATTTGCTCAATTATGTGTGTAAAAACTTGCATTGGTGCAAGTTTTATTTTGTGTGCCTCAATTGGATTCACCACTATTAATCCAATTGATTGTTTACTTGATTAATTATATTAATTTAAAAATAAATTATTGTTTAAAATCACAAATTTATATCAAATTTATCATCTTCCTTATGTCATCATGAATCTAACACATTTTACATTTTGAAAAATGGATGAGTAGAAACAAAGATATAGGCAAAACAAGGAATATGCCTATTTTTTTTCTCTATTCACTTAGATCAACCCAGTCAACCCTATACTATCTACAAACCTTTTTTAGCCTATATCCACTATAAAATATTGACCCATTTGACCTTTTATTATTTATAGACATTTTTCAATCTTTGTTTATCATACAAGATTGACTCGGTTGACCCTATACTATTCACAAACCCTTTTCAATCCCTGTTTGTAGTCAACCCTGTACTATTTTTTGTCACTTTTTGTTCTCTTTGTGTGGTTATCTATTATTATTTCATCATTATGACACCTTTTCATCCTTTTCTTAATCCAAAACATTGCATAATTAAGAATCTAGATATTAATCTCACGTATTTCATTACTTCCAATGAAACTATCCAATTTCCTCCTTCCCCTTCTCATAAACCAAAACCACTCACTACACAATGTAATTTAGTTAAGGTAATTCATCCTAACCTTCATCAAGATACTTATTTTGGGAATATTCCACCTATAAAAAATCCTCCTCCCACTAACACTAACAATCCTCTTGCTATTAACACTAATACCACTCCTATAAAAACCAACCCACCTATTGATATAACTCAACTTCTTTAACATGTAGTTCAATAAATTAACATCATGCAAACAACCAATCAATATAAAATGATGAACATGTAACAATATTTATTAAACATGACTAGTCAACCACCCCAAGTCAGCATGCCTTAACCAAACCAAAATTTTGTCCCTCCTCCTCTTAGAGATGCCAATGGGAATATCATCCCTCAACCTCTAATGTATAAAAAAATGATTCAACATATTCAAAATTAACCTTTAGCCCCATTCATTACATCCATATATATTGGAAACATTTATCCAACTATCACATATAATGGGACTAAGGACCCTACTATCTTTCTCAAGTCTTTGGTAATCTCTATAAGGAATGGGTCTAAATTAACACATGTGATACCACTAATATCTTATCCAAAACCTTAGTTATTGATGAAATTAAATGGTACAACCAAATTATTATACATTCCATCTCACAACTAAAGGATTTAGTCAATTATCTAGTGAAGGAATTTCAACATGACGACCTTCCTGAAAATTACCTTAGTCATTTTATCAATGCTAAGTAACTTCCTAATGAATTTGTTCATACTTTCATCAAATGATGGAATTATCTTTCTCATAAAGTGGACCATAACATGAATAATGACACTCTTTTAAAACTATTTGTTACTTCTCTTAAACTTCCCCTTTAATACAAAGTTTGAATCTTTTCACCTCAAACTTTAGAAGAAGCCTTAGACTAAGGAAAAAGGCAAGAATTTCTTATGACTTGATTTGAACCATCTCAAGTAACTACTAAATAACCCTTTAAATAATTTTCTCATAACATTGATTCATCCAAGCCTCCCCAACCTAAAAATGGAGCAACCATAACCAATTTTAACCTAACCCACCCTCTGTTTAGTCTAGAATAACTTACACATAAATTGCCACCGTCTAAACCTATGAGCTTTGATCCTTCCAAACCTCCTCCAAAATGGTACAATCAAGATAAATTTTGTTGGTGACATGATAATATACACCATTCTCACGAGTCTTATCATGATCTTCACCTTTTTCTTATTTTTTCCTTGCTTGGTCCACATTTCAATCTTGATACTCTCACAAAAAAATGTTATTAATATTGTCTTCAAGCTTCTTAAAATCAATCTCAAGAACCACAATCACATCAACATCAACTACCCAATGATCAACAAAAATTTACCTCATCCATTAATTTTGTTCAAACCACAGTTGATTGTTCTCCCTACACTAATAAGAAAAGGATAGCTAACACGGCCAACTTTAAACATGTTGTGACATCCATTGAACCTCAACCTCTTAGGTTACATAAACCAAAAGAATACCTAGTTCAAATTCCTACTCAAAATCATATCAATCATGGAAAAAAAAACATTACCTCATCCATTAATTTTGTTCAAACCATAGTTGATTGTTTTTCCTACACCAATAAGAAAAGGATAGCTAACATGGCCAACTTTAAACATGTTGTGGCATCCATTGAACCTCAACCTCTTAGGTTACATGAGCCAAAAGACTACCTAGTTCAAATGCCTACTTCAAATCATATCAATCATGGTCCTCATTTATTTTTTCATACTTTTCCTAAACACCATATGTCACATTCAACATCCCTAAAATCTAAAAAACCAACACATTTACCTATTTCCAAATGCACCTATCAACCTAATGCAAATCATTTTATTGATTCAATATCACCTCACTATAACTCACATGTTATGGCATCTTATGATGCCTATCCACATATCCCTTCATAATTTAGGGAATATTTTGATGCCCATCCCCTCATCCACTTACCCATTTGGGCATCTTGTGATGCCCACTCTTATTCTACAATGCATAATAACAAACAAATCTAGCTTCAAGAAACCTTCCAAGAATCATAGACTTATATTTCACATGCTCATCTTTGATACAAATGTTAGCATAGGTATTACTTATTATTTTTGTCTCATGTTTCTTTGTTTTTGTGCATTTTCCTTATTTTAATCACATTTTACTAGCATAATTATTTTCCTTTACATTATTTGGTTTTCTTACACATCACATTTGGCATTTGTTTTCATTTTTGCCCTTCTTTTTAAAAAAATTATGTCATTTTTTGCCTTAGTATATTTTTGATCATTTTTCCCCCTTTCTTTAGCATTTACTTCTTGATGTACCATATTTTTCTTTTTATTTTTGACATTTTTTGTTTGGCACCCTCATGGGTTTTTATTTTATGAGTTGCTTCATAAGACCATCCATAGGAAACTACACTCCTCACAAAATTACCATATTTTATTTATTTTTCTCCCCTTTTATTTATGTAAATTTTATTTTAGCACCCCTTGGGTTTTTATTTTTGTGATTTTCTTTATACGATTGTGGATAGGACCCAACATCCCTCATAAAACCACCATCTTTTTGATTTATCTTTTCCTTATCTTTTTAGCACCCCCATGGGTTTCTCTTTTATGAAGTTGTAAGGTAAGACCATGGATAGGACCCATCCCTCCTCATAAAATTACCATTATTTTCATGTTCTTTATGATCATTAATCTTAGAATTTAGCTTTTACTTCTTTTGATAGATGGAATTTACACAACAATCTATATTAGCATGTTTTTCTCCATTTTCCTAATTCTTATGATAATGAATCACACTTTGTTTTCATTATATCCCTTTTTTCCTTTTGTCACATTTTTTTCAATTTGAAGTAATCCAAATAGTTCCATGTATCATTCCTCTTGATTTCCCCTTCCTTTCATCTCTACATTGGATAAAACAAGGTCAAAGTCAAGATATCACTTTTATTTCACCTAGATTTATGAGACTCTTAGACCCCATGCTCTTTGAAGTTCTCTCTATTAGAAACCTTGTAATAATTTTTCAAATGAAAGTCATCGTTAGCATCCATGTTTTGTTTTATAAATCCTTATGAATGAGGAATAAAAAAATCCATCAAGAAAGTTAAAAGATAAATCATTTGAAACAAAATACAATTATATCCAAAAGGCAACATAAAAATCTCAAAAATAAAATTCACACCAAAATATGTGACTACAAGTACATCCCCTATCTCTAATCAAAGCTCAAACTCCACAGTTAGCCTCATATAGAGCTGAGGTCCTTTGGGGTGTAATAGGCTAGTAGATTGGAATAGGGGAATTCAACAAACTCTATGGTACTACCTAGTTTTTTATGTAAGTACCCATTCTTTGCATTAGATCAATGACTTTATAAGGGATCCCGAGGAGTGGGGAACATGTTGTGGGAAGGTAGGTCCATTTTAATTTTCATTCATATAATGCTCATGGGATGATCTATATATTCCATTTGTTGACCAAAGACTTGTGTGGCTAAGAGAAGTTCTTAATAATGCTTATGGTTGAAAGTCTTCTTGTTTTGACAAACCAAATTTGAGTGTCTTGACTTTGATAAAGAGTATCTCTACCTTGATTTTTCCTTCATTCTCTCCTCCACCCATTTCATTTCCCCCTTGATAGGCAAATTATGACTCCAAATATATTTTCCCTCTTCTCTACTTCATTCTTCTCCATCTCTTAAAAACATGCTAACACTACTTTGTTTCAGTTCTATCTATCTTTAAATCAAAAAAACATTTTTTAGTAACTATGGACTACTCTTTTCTTTCATTTGCCATTATTATACTACCATTCTATTTTATATAGTTGAGTCCACACCTTTTTTCCATTATTACATGTTTCTCTTTATGTATGCCTTATTCATGTTTGTATAACATATTGACTTACATTTCATTCCACATTATTTCATATTTTTCTGCATATTTCTCTTTTTTCCTATCTTACATGAGCTTACTTTATACCTTCTTACCTATCTTTGTTCAAATTGTCTTGCATTGATATTTAATTTTTCATTCATGTTTTACATGCTTTCTAAACATGATTTAGTATGTTCTATATTATTTTTTTCCATTTATCTTTTACATGATTTTCAATATGATTTACTATGTTTTCCAATCATTTATCATTTATTTCTTATAATTTGTCAGTCATTTTCCATCTTTTTAATCATTTATTTATCATTCATTTGCTAATCATTTGTCATACATTTGCCATATTTTTGTCATTTATTCACCTTTAATATTATAACCTTACCTTACCAATCCTAATTTTCCTTTTTTTCTAAAAATACCTCTCTCTACTAACTATCATATGCTCATCTTCCAAAACTTTTGATTTTTAGCTATTTTTTGCCCTAACTTCTACAGGTTCACCTAGTGTACTCTACATTGGACATCTTCATATTTATTAAAGTTTAGTTCTTTATCTATGGTAGTAAGGTAAGTAAAGGTATGTTTTTTTTTAATTCTATCCCTTCATTTATCTTATTTTTTACTTATTACAATTTAATTATCATCAACATTGTGTGTTATCATGTTTTATCCCAAAGCACCATCCTGTCTTTCACTTACATGACACGTGATGAGATTCAAGTGGGGAATATGTATACATATAATATTTTCAAACTTTTATCACTTAATGACATTTTTTATCTTTTAGGAACCCTTCAAGTCTCAATCTCTTAGAGTGCATGCCTTAAGGGGTGCACTGAGAAAGGGGTAGGTAGACCATTGGTGCTTCATAAGATTAGTGTCCTTTTTGCCACTTGCCATATATAAACTTGTCTCCTAAAACCATTTAAACTAAGCTTATTATTATCAATCCAAACCATTCATATCATTTTCTATACTTTATCCCTCTTTTCCTTTCTTTATCTCTTTTTTGACCTATCAGTTGTACTAGGTCGACCCTGTAATATTTAGGGTATTTTTCACTCTTTGGGTTTTTTAAGCCTTTCATTTGACATAGCTCAAACCTAGTAAATTAGCCTTGAAAACATATAGTGTTGACCGGGTTGACCCTATATAAATGATATATCTAGAATTATTTAGGGTAAGATCCACCTATGTATACAAGTTCATTTTCTGTAAGAAGAGAATAATTAAATGAAGAAGTGCAAACAAACATTTGCTTATAGACCATTATACTTGATGAATAAATCTTTACATTTTCATAATTTATTTGGAGATATAGATCTTATTTTATGGATAAGTCTTATGGATGATTAGATAAGTTGTGTAGCCTAGAGCTGATTTATCTTGGTTATCCTTACATACCACAACAATCTCTTGTGAAGCACCTTGTCCAAGGGAGAGATTAAGGCTCAATGGGTTCATATTCAAAGGTAAGTATTACTAAATTTATTTCTCCTTTGTAAGAGTAAATAGATAAAGAATTTGTATTCTTCTCTCTCATGTATTATAATTTAATATACATTGACATGAGGATATATCTTCTATTCATGTTTAGTTTAGTTGTTTGTTTTGTTTCTAACCCCCACTTTGTGCCATAATCTTTGGTGTGCACTAGATTAGATTTTAGTTTCTTGTTTAATATAATAAGTGAATGTTTAAAACTTAGAACTATTTTAGGGTTGTTGCATGATTGTGTTAGACTGTAGGCTTTGGAACCCTACCTCACATGGTGTATTATAATAAGTGATCCCCTAATCATGTCTAGTAGATCCCCATATTGGTCATGTTCCCACTTAAAAAGTGTATCCTAATTAGAAGTGTAGGTATGCTCTATCTTCTCTGATTGATTTATAGACATGATTCATTTCTAATTTCATACAGTATCAACTCGTCAAAGGAGATAGTTTACAAGCTTGCCAAAGATCCCTACAAGGTGTTAATTTTTTAATTAAAATATAACATCATATCACTCCCTCTAATTAAAGAGGCTAATATGAGTAAGCCTCTTTCAAAAGGATTTGATCAAAATATTTTTTATTTTCATAAAACACCAAGGCATAGTACCAATATATGAATCAATTTGAGACATAAGATATAGGATTTTATAGATGAGAACATCATTGATGTGGTTACATTTAATAATAGTACAAAGTCACAACCAAGTAAGAGTCAAAAAATGAAGACATTCAATGATCTTTTCCTTAAGCACATAGATTAAGAAATAACAAATAAACTAGAAGTGCATAACACATATAATTCACATCCTCCACCATCTTCTTATCATCTTCATATAGAGGCACACCATCATTTGAATGGAATCATTAGTACATATCAGGTTTTAATGTCATCTAGACCACTTATCTCATTCGCAGAGCATGATATATTCAATGATGATTTTGATTTTCACTCTTTGTTCATTTGAGCTTACATTGATTATCAACCTATAAATCATGTTGTTGTTAATGGTTCAAGTGTGAATATGTCTACTATCATACTTCTCTCTCATTTTAGATGTATAGATCATGGTATACTTCCTACAAAAATAATAATTAAGGGATTCAATGGCCATACTCAAATTTATACTAGTGAGATCACATTACCAATATAGGTTGGTCCATCACATGTGGCCACTAAGTTTATAGTAGTACCTAGTGTAGGAGTATTAGATATATTATTGGGGCATCCTTAGATTTATTTGCTTTATGAAATACTTTCTATATTACACATATGTTTGAAATACATTTTTTATAATGAAATTATCACTTTTCATGGTATTCCATATGAATACCTCCTCCAACCCATGGTTCTTATTACGACACCACATATATCAGTTGAGAAACCTAAAAAAGGTTCAACCTATGTATAAAGTTCATAAATAAGTGGCTGAATTACCAAGGAGACCTATCCTCATAAATCCACTTAATCATAAATTTATCACAAATTCTAGAGATCCATTATATGCTCTAACACATCTTAGATTAATATTAGAAGGCATCAAGAGTGTTTTATAAATAATGCCAACACAAATTTATTATACTCCACAAGGGTTTTGAAGAGTCCTAGAGTTCAATATGATAAAAAACATACACAACAAACTATAGATCGTCATCATGACCATGGCACTAATGTTACAAAGCCATATCAATTTTTAGATTCTGAGTTGAGACCAGTTACTTCATAGTGGCATGATACTTGCCATTCATAGAGATCATCCTTCTTATATAATTTTATATCAAATATGATTCACAAGTATACTTAAGTAAGTTTTAGAACATACAGGTTGGCACTTTTAGATGTATTATAGATGGTGATACTATCTTAGACCCAAAAAAATTACATGGACAAAATCACTATCTCTCAAATAATAACACACTACACTCTTGTCCTATTCTATTAGACTTATTATAGTGAACATAGGATCTAATTTTATAGATCTAAAATAGTGAAAGGTTTTATATGGATTCTGTACACCACAACAAGTTCACTATGGGTATTGTTGACCATTTTTACTACAAGTCAAAATGGGTCAATCCCCTTTAGTTAAAACTTGATATAGGGGTATAATATAATGTCATAGGGTGTGTCATAGTTAATTAGATGTTATTTAATGTCTTACTAGCCTTGGACATGGTTACATTTAGTCCTTATGTATTTTAGAGGTAATAAATGGGTCATTCATGAAGGTGGCATTATTTTTATAGGAAGACAAATGCTATAAACTCCTTATTAACATCCATCATATCATTACATGTCATATTACTTGTGAATAATGTCAGGACTAATAGAAACTTGTATTTTCCTAACTAAAAATCAAGAAAACAAGTGCAAAAAAAGCAATTTCAAAGGGTGTATGGCCTATGGGAGAGAGTGGCATGTGGTATAATATTTTGGCATGGATATTAAACCTCTATGGACTCATTTACATGCTTTAAATAATTTGGAAGTGCCAAAATTGAGCTAAAACCATTCTATCTCTCCATCTCTCCACTATGTACATGAAATCGGTCAATAGGTTTTTGGTTGGTACGACTAGTAAGAGGAATTCTAGGTAAAATTATATTGGTGGTGGATATTAAAATTCGTAAAATTAAATTTCAAGTTGGGATTTCAATTAATGGTGGCTTATAATTTATGAACCATATTTAATAAATTGACTATGTTTTTCTATCTATTGTTTCCCACACCCTACAAGTTTTGCTCCTATTTATGCAAGTCTATACAACTCAATTATTGAATTTGATTATATATTATTTTGAATATCTCATATCAATTTTCCCATTCTTGGTTTCATGTTTTTAAATGATTTCATGGGCCAAATAGTTCAAATTATAGGAAGATGTCATAAATGGAAGTTGCAATTAGGTTTCACTACTTGGAGAAGGTTTGGTTCACTGCAAGGGTATCTTATTAATGTTATATGATTTTATTAATTTTTTAATTTCATAAAAATATAATTATTTCCATGATTGGTCCTACAAGATCATACATTGATCAAACACATAGTCATATCAAACTCATAATCAATTCCTTGTAAGCTTATATCTATAGCCATGGTGTGTGAAGCTCTGAAGATGTTCATGGAGGTGAATGAATAAGTTTTAATGTGATGAACATATTATTTCAACAAACACAATAAATTCAAGCTTACCCATGTGGCACATTATTGATTATGGAAATAAGTTCTTAAACATACATAGGCCTACAATATTAATGCATGCCTACAGGTGCTCTCAGGGAATTTTCATGTTGAAATGGGATATGTAAAGTTGTTTCAAGTATTTTAGTGTTGTGAAATAAAATTTTAACACTTTTAGATAGTTTAAATATAGAATATAAGGTCACATCACATGTATACAACTCATGACCATTTCATTGCCTAGTTTGAAACCATTTTAACACCTATAGGAGGGTAAGAACATTGAAATGGGAGTTTTGAATCTTTCTTCAAGTCATTCAAGGTGAGAGATGAATTTTGGGACCTTGATAAAGTATATAAATAAATAAAGGATCATATATATACAATCTACCATATTCATACTCACTACTTGCATACATGGAAATGTCCACCTACAGGTGTACATAGAGATCTAATAATACTTAATGGAGGAGATTGAACATGTTTTAAATTGTATTGAGGTCATGGGATGTTGAAGAGACCATTATAGTCATATTTGAAGCATTAAATAGGCAATAATGCTCAATAACAATTTTCAAATATGCAAGATCTGAGTTTAGGGGCAAAATCCCTAAAAGCATCAAAATAGAGGCCTAAGCTCTTTTGTGGATACCATACAACAATGTTTCATAATGTATATTTGATTTTTAATACACACATGATATATAATACACATAGGGTTATAACCCTACAAAACAAAGTGGGTATGTGACTAAAATATATTGATGTTTAGGGACCTTCAAGTTGTGTATTTTTTCACTAAAGTTTGGTAGTGATGTCTCTAGGATTTGAGTTCCAAATGACCTCCACACCTAAATTTGTAGTATAGAGACATAAATTCATGTTTAAGTGATCATATAATGTTTTTTAAGACATAAATTCTTCAAAATTAATAAAAAAATATTGATATGCAGTGTTTTGACCCCATCAACACCTATAGGTGTGCTTTCCCTTGAGATAATTCACCTACAACTGACTGTAAACTTCTATAGCGGATGAGATGAGCTTATATATGGAAACATGAATAATTTTACATGATAATTTTATTCATGTAACTAAAATATATAACATACCATGTGTCATAGATTCCAAGATGGGGTACTCACCTATAAGACCCTATTTCTCCATAAGTAGTGTAGTTACAGTCACTATAGTTGACAGTAAACTAGAACATTATGGTCTTGGTGTTGATATGGAATTATTTTGATATGAATAGACCCAAGTGACATGTAAAATTGTTTAATGACGTATATAATAATATATATAAATTATACAAGCCCTAAAACATGTAGTAAACACCTACAAGTGTCTCTTCAAGTAAGAAAACACAATCAACCCCTTTGGTAAGCCAAGTGCAAAGTCTACAATAAAGGAGTCAACAAAGAATAAAGAGTGTGGATAAGATATAAATATAATTTAGGATGTTTTTAATCATAATATATCCACATATAATAAAAATATGGGAAGGAGAGGTTCCTTTAAAGGCAACACACAATCCACAATCAGGGCCCTACACATAATGAGCTTCCCAATGAGTTTGTCTTGGATTTTGAAGCATTTGGAGGTGTTAGGGATAATAAAAAACCCTATTTTTTTTTTTTAAATCATACCCATGGCTTGGAAAATATCATAAAATAATCAATTTTGATGATAATATAGGGGAATACCCCCTATTTTATCTCAAACAGAGGGTACTCCCCTAGGATGTAAACATGCAAAATTTGAAGAAAGATGATAAGAAGGAAGGTAGAGGGTTTATAAAACATTTTAATAAGATATATAAGGTTTATATATACATTTAAAAACATATGTAAACCCTTAAATATTTTGGAAACATGCTAGAATGTCCTAGAATCACAAGTATGCAGGCAAACCTACTTGGTCTAGATTTGGCCTAAAACCCTAGAGAGGTATGATTTCACTTCTAGAATTAGGTGAGCATTAAAATTAATCTAAACATGTTAATTAAATATTATAATGTGTGTCCAAGTTTATATTATGTATAATAATCCATAGGGATGCCATTTTTGGCTTATGATTAACTCAAGCCTATGTAGAATGGAAGACAATGCTCGAGAGACTAACATAAGATGCTCATACCTACTTGGAGGTTGTGCATGGGAATATGAGGAGTTGGGAAAAATTGAATAAGCTATTGAACATTTTATTTATTTAATTTTTCTACAAATCCAACATCAGACCTTTATGAACAAAGGCTAAGGGTGAAAATGCCCTAAAACCCTCTAAAACCCTTGCCAAAGACTTGATTTGGAAAATTATGTGGTAAATGAATAAAAATGGAATATAATTTCTTGGAAAATTATTTAATTATATAGAGGAATATCTATGGATCCTCACCAACATAATGAGTTGTACCCTACCTGTATGGATTGGGTGAAAATTAACTTTCTTTGACTATTTTTGATGCATTATAGGTATGGAAGGGATTAAAAGTATGAAATAAACTATGGGATATATATTTATACTTATTATAGCCTATAATATCCATTTATTTAAATATAATATCTCACAAGTGTCTCTATAAGTGCCTTCATCTCAGCTAGTCAAAACTAGCATAGTGAACAAGCTAGTGAGAGAGTGAAAACTTTAAGTGGGAGGATTTATAAAGATTTTATAAGGAATATAAGGCCATGATGGATCATAAAATATGTCATTAACTCCTATTTATTGATAAAATTGGAAAAATAAAGGCAACCTTGGTGCCAAGTGTCCAAGGTGAGTGAAAGAGGAGTTATTTGGACTGTAGGTAATGATAAATCATATGTAGAAGAATACTGATGATTATGGATGAAACCAATTCATGGTTTATAATGTATAAAACCCTTCCTTATTATTTAAATAATTACATATATCCCTATTTAGTTTTGGGACGTTACAAAAGGGCCAAATGATGAAGTCAATTTTTTGAGCAAGCAAAAGGAGTCCTACACCACATTTTAGGAGTTTCATGAATTTGAGGGACATTTTTCCTATGAGACCTTGCATGGAATATTTAATAATTAATTATAATACATTTTTAACTCCTCTTATTTTTAAAAATGTTATTATGACTCTTGGACTTCTCTCCTCTTCTATCCTTGCTTCGCTTACCCTCTCATGTTTATTTAATAGTTCATATTCTAATAGGTCATATAGAGTGAATTTAGTGTATTAGACTCATTTAAAGTTTAAAATTATTATTTTAGTGTGAAATCTACCCTCTAGTTCACTTACCTTGTATTGTCTCATGCACGTCACCTTTATGTTGAAACACTCATGTTAGAATCTCTTAGGACTTGAAAGTTGGTTTGTAGGTATTATTTCATTGTGATAGAAGTATGATGGTATTTTTGAAATCATCTTGGTGCATCAAACCCTTAGATTAGTTTAATTTAATTCAAACTTATAACTTTTTTATCACAAGCAACTAATTAGTAGGTGACAATAATTTT
This sequence comes from Torreya grandis, assembly GCA_037957365.1. Lineage (NCBI taxonomy): Eukaryota > Viridiplantae > Streptophyta > Pinopsida > Cupressales > Taxaceae > Torreya > Torreya grandis. Next base: position 6,995,540 of record JARHVA010000162.1, read on the forward strand.
AAGATACATTCAAGGAGCTAGCCCTTAAATCTAGAGGTCTACTTCTACCTATAGGTATACCCACATACCTAGAAGTATTACCATGTTTCCTAAATCTATAGGAGACTTTAAAAACATCCTATAGGGTGAAATATTTTGTGATAATAGTTTTGGCATGCCCAATGGGACACATTATCTTCAAGACAAATTGTCAAGTTGAATGTTGGTCTTGACAACATCAGTTGTAAATTGGTATGCTAATAAACATGTAGCGACTCCATTCAAGGTAAAATATAGTTCAAGGCCATTATTTTGTCATAAAATTTCTATCATGCTTCATGGTTCTTATTAGGTCATCATATAGTATAATTTTCAATCCTATTAATCCACCTATTCATTCTGAATATCCTCTTGAAGTTCAATACCCTCATCCTAATTTGCCTTTTGAGGAGAATGAATATTTTTCTAGTCAATTAAGTGAAGAGGTTGAAGAAATTGAATATTTTTAAAAAAACATGGCTAGGAAACATGCCTTTCTTTCCTTTAATATTTAAAATCCAATTCAAGTATATGATGCCATCCCCATAATGCCACAAAGAGTGTGACCACATTCAATGGTGAAGGTCATATCACACCTAGTGAACACATCAAGGATATCTCTAACTTTTGTAGTTTCCATAATGTAAATGAAGATAAAAATTCCATTAGACTCCTTGAAATGTCCCTTAGAGGGAAATATACTTATTTCTATAGGACTTTGACCAGCGGATGCATCACATCATGGGACGACTTTGGAGTGTTGTTGACTTCAAGGTTTGAAGATGAAAGTGACCATACCTCTCTCATACATCATCTCAATGTGATCAAAAGATGACATAAATAAATAATTCATGACTTTAATGAGAGGTTTAAAAAGACTTGGTATATATTTCCTCCCCCTATGAGACCACCTACTAGCTTTGTGTTCCCTACCTATTTGAGAGCCATTGGTACTGATATTTCTATCATGTTTTAATCCATGGGTGGTTTCACTCTTCCCAAAGCACATGAACTTGAAATTATAGATGAGAATGGTATCATTCAAGAAAAAAAATTACCTCCTAAAGTGTCTATACATTTTTTTACTAATAATCCAAGTGTGGCTCAATTTCTTAATGTAAATGCTAAGCCTATGACTACTCCTAAGAAGGCAAAATATGATATTGATTGGTAGTTAAGGTCTAGGTTATATGAGACAATATGCCAAGCCTTAAAAGCTCAAAATAGGAAATAAAATGTTCATCAAGGAACTTATAAAAATTATTATCCTTATCAACAACAATTTGGACAAAAATATGGGAGAGGAAGAGATCAAGGGCAGCCTAACTTCAATAGGCTTGCCAATGTGTACAATCTGAATTCCACCACCAATGCAAAGGAGATGGTACCAATTCATAGTAACTTGGTGAAAGAAGAAGATTGGAAAAAAGGATAATTCATGGATGATAATTAATTTTGAGATAAATCTTTAGTTTCTCAAATAGGATTCACTCCTCTCTTATCAGCTGAAGATGAAGTCATGATGGAAGCAAATGATAATTGGCAGCCCCATGGAGAAAGTTTCACCAACTTCTTGGTGGAAGCCAATTTTGTGCTCAATCAAGGAAAATATATTGAAAAAAATAAAATATAAAAGAGGAAGGATATAAGAGGTGAAAATAACATGCCTACAATTTCATCTAATCTCCCTTCAAGGCAACAAAGTATGGCTACAAGCATGGTAGCTCCTAACACACCTACACCTCATTCAAGTCAAAACATTAGAAGGTCTTCTCAAGGTAGCTAAATTCCAAAAGTTAAAATAAATAATTTTCCTCAAAATAATCAATATAAGGTGAGTAATACTTCCCTAAACATAGTGGAATATTTTAAAAGTTTCAAGGCATCTATCTCTTTATGGGATGTTTTTCACATGCCTAGCCAAAAAGAGTTATTACAAAAGCAACTATCTGCTATTCCTACTAGTCCTTCACCTTAAATTAAAATTCATGGTAATGTTTATCTTAAAAATTATCCTAATAATTTTTTTTAACAATCCACTATGGCTTAGAAACATCCACCATTCTACCTCACTCTCATAGTGGGTGACAAACTAGTACACAATTGCATAGTTGATAGTGAAACCTCTACCTTAGTCATGCCCAAAGTTGTAGCTGATAATTTGGGCATAAAGTATGAACCTAATAGAAAATGAGTGATCTAATTATATGGTAAACCTAATAATACAATAGGGTTGATAAAATTTTTAAAGGTTTTCTTGCATGATTGTCCTAGTTTTCCTATCGTCCAAGACATTATTGTGGTGGACCTCCCTGCTCACTTTGTAATTTGTATTTCAAGATAATTTACAACAAATATAGGCGGATAAATCTATTTTTACTGGTACTTCTTGGCCTTTAGGATAAGGTATGGTACCAAGGTGACCATAAGAACTCAACCTCTTGTAAGGTTTCATATTGAACCCTACATTGAAACAAGTTCTAACTTGAATTGTGTTGTCCATGAAAAGGAAGAATCTAATGTGGATGATGGTTATTATAAAATTGAGGTGATTTATAACTTTTTCCTTGATTAATATGGTAATATAAATTATGATCACGATCCTTATGCATGCTTTGAGTAAACTGACCTTGGTACTTATATCATGCATGAAGAGCCATTTGAGGGAGTTGAAGTAAGTGTCAAACATTCTTCTTCACAAGCTGTTAAAGGTAACTATATGATTAATGAGTATGATTATGATAGTTTTATGAACCTATTTTATCACCATAGTGGAAATAATGATGTATTTTTTCCTAATATTGATGAAGATGCCCTTGATGATGATGCTCATGTTGTAGAGGAAGATGACTTATGGCAAAGGTTTGATGCCATATGTCAAGAATTTGATCAGCTTGGAAATGTTCCTTCTTTTCCTAAGATTTATATGTCTAATTTATTTTATAAAGATTATAAAAAACATGATGTTGATTGTCTCATAAATCATGGAGAAGATTGTCATATTGTGAATGAAGAAGAGCTATGGCAAAGGCTCAATGCCATAAGCAACAAGTTTGACAAGTTGGGTAAAACTCCTTTATCTCCAAGAGATTAAAAATCTGATGTAAATATTGTTAATGAGACTAAAAATCATGTTGTTGAGTGATTTATCAATCAAAAGGATGAATGCCATCATGCTGATCAAGAATATGAAGTCATGAAAGAATTTGATGAATCTATTGCCCATGAAGTTGTGAATATGGAAGATGAGATCAAGGTATATTTGGTTGTGTTTCAAGGATAGTCAGAAGATCCACTTGAGGTAGGATCATAGACAAAAGTGTTTTAACATGGTGAAAATAATCTTGATGCTCCCAAACATCAAGTACATGTTGGCCTAGAAGAGCACAAAGATGAAATAACTATCATACATTCCATTCTACAATTTAGGGAATGTAAATCAGATGTGATAGTGATTAAGAGCATTCTATCTCAAATCAAGGCTCTTAGAAATAAATAAAAATAATTCATTAATAATCCAAATATTCCACTTGTAGACAGGATAATGCATAGAGTTGGTAAGCTTCTTGACCATACATATATGAAAGTCATTGGTGATGAGAATGTTCCTCATGCTAGGCTACCTTCATGGAGTGAAAAAGATGAAAGGGGGACTATATTTGACCTTGGTTGAGGTATGATCATATTTTTAACCTAATGAGTGAGTTTTCATAAATATTAGATTAGGTGTGTGTGTGTGTGTGTGTCTTTCTTTCAGTTATGTTGCGTTCTATAAGGGTTCTAGTTGAACACATGTATGTTTATTTTGAGTGTGTCTTATTTTATGTGCCTTTAATTTATTTTTGGTGTGGAATCAAAGAAAAATTGTGTTTAAAACCTATGTATAGGTGAATCCATGGACAAATGGATAGGATTAGGCTACTAGTCATGGCATATCAAGCATACCACCCTTGAGAAATCACTAATATTGTTGACCATTTTAACCACAAGTCAAAATGGGTCAACCCCCTATAGTAAAAACTTGATATATGGGTATAATATAATTTAATATGGTGTGTCATAGTTAATTATATATGATTTAATGTCTTAGTATCCTTGGTCATGGTCTCATTTAGTCCTTATGTCATTTAATGTCATTTAGTGGTCATAAATGGGTCATTCATGAAGGTGGTATGGTTTTGATAGGGAGAAAAATGTTATAAAATCATTATAAACATCCCTCATATCAGAAAATGTCAAATTAATTGTCAATAATGTTAGGACTAATAGAAATTTTCAGGTTCCTAGCTAAAAATCAAGAAAATAAGTTAAAAAAAGGGACTTTCAAAGGGTGTATGGCCTATGGGAGAGAATGGCACGTGGGAGAATATTTTGAGATGGATATTAAACTTTTTTGGACTCATTTCCATTATTTAAATTATTTTTAAGTTCCAAAATTGAGCTAAACCTATTCTATCTCTCAATTGCTCCACTATGCACATGAAACTAGTCAACAAGTTTTGGGTTGGTATGGCCAATAGGAGGACTCCCAAATAAAATTATATTGGTGGTGGATATTAAAATTTATCAGATTAAATTTAATTTTTTTATTTCAAGAAATGGTGGCTTATAATTTATAAACCATCTTTAATAAGTTGGCTGTGTTTTTCTGACTATTATTTTCCACACCCTATAGGTTTTTATCCTATTTGAGCAAGTTCATAATTCAATAAATTATTTAATTTTATTATAAATGATGTTTAATATCTAATATAATGTTTTTCATGATTTATTTCATGTTTTTAAATGATTTTATAGGCCAAATATTTCAAATTGTATGAATATGTCACAAATGGAAGTTACAATCAAATTTCACTACTTAATAAAAGGCTTGGTTATTTGTAAGGGTATATTATGAATGTGATAATTTTTTATTAATGTTTTAATGTCATAAAAATCCCATTATTTCCATTATTTTTCCTATAATATCATACATTGATCAAACACACAATCATATCAAACTCACAGTCAACTCTTTGCAAGATTATATTTATATCCATGGTGTGTGAAGCTATGAAGTTGCTCATGGAGGTGTATGAAGAATTTTTAATGTGATTAACACATTATTATAACATACACAATCAATTAAATATTCCCCAAGTGGCACATGATTGATTATGGAAATAAGTTCTTAAACATACACATGCCTACAGTTTTAATGCATGAGTACAAGTGCTCTCAGGGAATTTTCATGTTAAAATGGGATGTGGAAAGTTGATTAAAGTATTTTAGTGTTTTTAAATCCAATTTTAACACTTTTATAGATTTAAAATATAGACTACAAGGTCACATTCCATGTATACAACTCATGACCATTTTCACTGCCTAGTCTGCAATTGTTTTAACACCTATAGGAGGGTAAGAACATTGAAATGGGAGTTTTAAATATTTATTAAAGTCATTAAAGGTGAGAAATATTAATTTTTATACATTTGTAATGTATAAAACTAACTTAATACTCATATATTTTCACTCTACCATATTCATACTCATTACCTACATACATGGAAATGTCCAACCATAGGTGGCATACACAGAGATTTGAGAATGCCTAATGGAGGATATTGGACATGTTTGAAAATATATTTAGGTCATAAGATATTTAATATAACATTATATTCATGTTATAATCATTGAATAGTCAAGTAGGCTCAAGAACCATGTTTAAAGATGAAGGATTTGAGTTCAGGGTTAAAATCCCTAAAAGCATCAAAATAAATGCCTAAGCTCTTTTGTGGATACATACAACAATGTTTCATAATGTATATATGAGTTTGAATAAACACATGTTGTATCATATACATATGGGTATAAACCTAAAAAAAATGTGGGTATGTGACTACAAGAGCATGATGTTTGGGGACCTCCAAGTTGCATATTTATTCATTGAAATTTGACAGTGATGTCTATAGGATTTGAGTTCCAAATGACCTACACACCTAAGGTTGAAGTATAGATAAATAAATTAATGGTTAATTTATAATATTGTGATTATGAAGACATAAATTATTAAAAATTCATCAATAAAGGTTGAAATGTAGTGTTTTGACTGCATTAACACTTATATGTGTGCTTTCCCTTAAGACAATTCACCTACAATTGATTGTAAACTTCTATAGGCCCATGAGATGAGTTTGGATATGTAAACATGAAAAATTTACCATTATAATTTGATTCATATAACTCAAAATGATAAAATACAATGTGGCATAGATTCCAAGATGGGGTACTCACCTATAAGATCCATGTTTCTCCATTAGTATGGTAGCTACGATCACTATAGTTAATAGTAAACTAGAAAATTATTGTCTTGGTGTTGATATGGATTGAGTTTGATATGAATGTACCCAAGTGAGGTTTAAAATGTTTCAAGGAATTTAATAATAATTTGTATCAATGATATAAGCCTTGAAACATGCATCAAACACCTACATGTGTTTCTTCAAGTAAGAAAACATAGTCAACACCTATGGTAAGCCAAGTACAAAGTCTAAAATAAAGGAGTTGGAAAAGAATAAATAATGTGTACATTATATAAATACTATTTAGGATGTTTTTCATCATAAGATATCTACATATCATGCAAGTAGGGGAAGGAGATGTTCCTTTCAAGGTAACACAGTCCACAATCAAGGCCCTGAACACAATGAGCTTCCCAATGAGTTTGTCTTGGATTTTGAAGCATTTAAAGGTGCTAGGGGTACCAAACAACCCTAAATTTTTTTATATATAATTCCCATGGATTATATAATCTCCTAAAATAATCAATTTTAATGAGACAATAGAGGAAGTACCCTCTATTTTATCTCAGACAGAGGGTACTCCGGGTGCAAACCTGCAGACTTTGAAGAAAAGTGATAAGAAGGTTGAGGGTTGATACAACATTTTAATAAGATATATAAGGTTATCAAAACATTTAAAAACATAATTAAACCCTCAAATATGTTGGAAACATGCTAGAATGTCCTAGACTCATAAGTATGCAGATAGACCTACTTGGTCTAGATTTGGCCTAAAGCCCTAGAGGGGTATGATTTCACTACTAGCCTTAGTTGAGAATTAAAATGAATTAAAACATGTTAACTAAATATTATAAGGTGTGTCCAAGATTCTAGTTGTATAAGAATCTAGAGGGAAGCCATTTTTGGCTTAATACCAACTCAAACCTATGTAAAATGGAAGACAATACTCGAGAGGCAAACTTAAGATGCTCATACCTACTTCTAGGTTGTACATGGGAGTCTAAGGAGTTGGGAAACATTTAATAAGGTCTTTAACATTGTATTTGTGGATTTTTTTTTCAAATCTAATTTTAGACCTTTATGAACAAAGGATAAGGGTGAAAATGGCCTAAAACCCTCTAAAACCCTTACCAAAGACCCGATTGGGAAGATGAAGTGGGAAATTAATCTATATGGAAAAAAATGGATTAGTAAATTATTTGAGGCTATATAGGACTCTCCAAGTCTCCTCCCCATGATACTAAGTTTTACCCTACCAATACAGATAGGGTGAAAATAAGCTTTCTTTAACTATTTTTGGCATTTTGAAGGTATGGAAGGGATTAAAATAATTAAATAAAATTTGGAAGAGATATTGAGACTTAATATAGCCTATAATATCCATTTATTTTATTATAAGATCTCAAAATTGTCTCTATATGTGCCTTCATCTCAGCTAGTCAAAATTGACATAGTGAACAAGCTAGTGAGAGAGTGAAAAATTCAAGTGGGAGGATTTTAAAAACTATCTAAGGAATATATAGCCATGAGGGGTCATAAAAGGTGTTATTAACTCATTCTTATGGATCACATTGGAAATAAATAGGCAAATTTGGTGCCAAGTATGCAAGGTGAGTGAAAGAGAAATTAATTGGACTACAGGCAGTGACAATTCATATGCAAAAGAATTATAATGATAGGGATTAAATAAATGAATGTTTTAGAATTTATAAAACCATACCCATCAATTAAATCATCACATATATCCATAGTTAGCTATGTGACATTCCAAAAAGGCCAAATGATGAAGGCAATTTTCTAAGCAAGTAAAACGAGTCCTACACCACATTTTAGGAGTTTCATGACTTTGAGGGACATTTTTCCTATGAGACCTTGTATTTTATATTTAATAATTCATTATAATACATGTGTAACTCATCCTATTAGTTTGATAAGTGTTATTATGACTCTTGTACTTCTCTCTTAAATTCTATAAGTAACATCCTTTTTGGCTCTTGTAAGCTAATACCACAGCATGTATGGTGAAGTCCTAATGGAATGACATTATATTTTTCCTTTGAACATTAATTTAATTCTAGTTTTGAGTTTGTGAACATTTTCATAAGTGTGCAAAGTGATGTATGGTGATGCTAAGTGATAATCTTCTATCCTTACTTCCCTTATCCTCTCATGTTTATGTAATAGTTCCCATTTTAATAGGTCATATAGAGTGTAGTTAGTGTATTAAAATATTTTAAAGTGTAAAATTATTCTTGGAGTGTGAATTTTTTTTTTTGTTTCACTTACCTTGTGTTGTCTCATGCATTTTAGCTCTATGTTGAAACACTCATGTTAGAATCTTTTAGTACTTTAAAGTTGGTTAGTAGGTCTTGTTTCATTATGATTTAATTATGATGGTATTGTGGAAATAATATTGATGTATCAACACCTTATATTATTTTAATTTCATGTAAACTTATTACTCTTTTCCCACAAGTAACTAGTTAGTAGGTGACAAGCATTTCAAGATACATTCAGGGAGCTAGCCCTTAAATCTAGAGGTCTATTTCTATTTATAGGTACACCCACATACCTAAAAGTATTCAGATGTTGAAAAAATATGGAAGAGGCTTGAACACCCTCATATAGGGTGAAATATTGGGTGATAACAAGCATCTTTTACTTAGGTTTTATCACTCCATGACTATCATTTTTGTTCCTACTACAATACAATACATTGCACAACATATTTAAACATTTTGTTATTTACTTTCACATCGATATCTTAATGGATACTTGAGTGGTTAAATAGGCTTATGTTACAAATTATTTATGTAGATAAACTCCAATTATTCATGCATTTTTATATTTTTTACTTGTTTCCTTCATGGTTTGTGTGTATTCATTTTTCTAGATTGCAGACATTAGAATGTGTTTTTTTTCATCTTTAAGACTTAATACATATTTTCATGTGTGTGACTAACATTTTAACATATCCCTTATATTTGAATCTTATAATTAGAAAATTTTAACACAACTAATAATAATTATACACAAAAAAAATCAATACACACTAATAATAATTTCCAGTTATTTGTTATGATATTCAATTCATTCAAGACATCATACAATATGAGAGATATTATACTTATAGATTTTAATTTCCTAAAAGCTATGAGATATGAATTATTTTAATCCACCAAATATCTCTTATTTATTCTTAATACCCCAACAATCTCTCTCATTATCATATAATACCTTGTTTAACCCTAAAATCTAGATTGTGGAATCTAGGGTTAAAGGGGTAGAGATAACCTAGGTCACAAGGATGGTAGAAGATCTAGGAGGATCCCAAAATTGAATTAATAAAATGGTTTACAACCCTATTATAAACATCTTAACATATAATATCTCACTGAGTTGAATATAATGCATTTTGAATAGGGTCAAATGAACTTCATATGTGAAAGTTATAATTTGTTGAAAACATGGTACAAAGGTGATGTTATCATGGTGATTGGACATGTACCATTGGACCAATCTGGTTTTGACACATATACCAATGGTATATTGACACATAAAACATCAAAAAATAATTACCTAAGATATGATACAAGTTTAAAACAAATATTGGTCTTAATAATAATTCATATGGTGTTGAAACTTTAATTCAAACATTATTATTAAACAACCATCTTAATATGGGATTAAATCCTACCTAAAATGCATGGAAGTTTTATCCAAACCTAAAAACAAGAAAATGGAAGGAATCCCAATGTATTGGGTAAATAGATAATATTTCAACCTATGAAACAAGGGATTTGGTAGCATTATAAAAGGCTTATTACTACATTTGAAAAACATACATGGAGAGAAAAAATAATGTTTTTTAGCCTTTCAAGGAGAGCAAGTAAGAAACAAGTAAGCAAGTGTTATTTTATGCAGGAAGAGCAACACCCATATAGGATATTGTTGTACAAACTTATTAAATATAGATCAAAGGTTATTTATACAAACTAAAGTCATATTTTGGTGTAAATAATATATTTAAAGTGTATTTTTCACCATTTAGTAGATCAGTTTGAGTGCTTTTTAGACTTGAAGATGTAGCCCCCAAAAGGGTGAACTCTATTATCAATTTGGTTTGTGTTTTATCTATATATATTCATTTAATTGATATTTTTAATTAGTATTGAACCTAATTTAAATAAAATAAGCTAATTTCATGTAAAAGGACAAAAATTTAGAAAATTGTTATGAGTATGTAAAATTAAAAAAATAGTGAGCATTTTGCATTAACTACCAATTCAGATCAAGTTTGGTATAAGAGAAACTGGTCAAGATATTTTAACATGGTTTTTGGATTTATAATTTTTGATTTTACATGCTAACCAAGTTTAATATTAAGTATGTTCAAGGATAATTTGAATAATATAACCTTTAAATTGGTACAAAACATGAAAATCAAGTCATGAATTCTCCTAGAGGAGAACTGGAATCAGAAGTGGCCTTCCTTCTGTTAAGCCTTTATTGAGATGAAGAGTATGGTGGAAGAGTTTTATCATGAAATTAAGATGCAAAGTGAAGGTAAAAAATAGAAATAAACCTCAACCAATGGTAAGGTTAAAGGAGAAGAATCTCCTAAATGTCCTCTATCTAAACCTTCTCCTTCTTTTTCTAATGATAATCAAAAGAAAGTTTCTAATTTTATTTATTCCAAGGTTAATCTAGATGTTAAGTTTGATTTTCGAATCTATAATGGAGATTCTAGTTTAGAAAAAAATGGATTAATGAATCAACTAGATGGAAGTATACTATAGGGTTCATAATATTCATGATGAAGAATAAATTCATTTAGCTACTCTTTAGTTGGGTAGTACAATACTCATTTGGTGGGAGAGTAAGATACAATATGATCTCCTTAAGCATGGTAAAGTGATTTATTCTTGGGATAATTTTGTTTTTTAATTACTAAACATTATATCCATTAGGATATATGCAACAAGATACTATGAATTGGAAAAATTTTAAGCAAAGTAAGGGTCAAATTGTACAAGATTATACTCGAGAGTTTAGAAAGAGGGATTTTGTGTTAAGTATTCCTATTTACACTCAATATACTCTTTTGAAATATATTGGTGGGATACATAATTAATTAAGGAATAAAATAATTATGTTTAACCCCACTAATCTTGATTAATTTTGTATCTATGTTACCCATATTGAATCAAGGGGTAAAGTAACTAAGGACAAGGAACACTTCATAAAGAAGCCTCATAAACCACCTAAAATCAAAGGTAAAGGAAAGGGTAAGATGAAACATACACCCATAGTTAATAAATAAGATGGGAATAATTTTTTCTCTAATTACAAGAGAGAAGGCCATGAATATGTTAATTTTTGGAAGCTCCATCCTGAACATAAGACAAAATGGCTCAAGAACAAGAAAGGTAAGAAGACTACTGCAACAATATAACAAGATCTTATCTCTGATTCTAGTGATGAGACCAAGGTCATCACCATAGGCATAAAAGGTTCATATTATTACTATTCTATAACTAAATCTATTAATTCTAATTCTTCTTTGAATTATAAATCTATGTATGATGGAAAGAAAAGAAATGAGTTGTTCCACATTAGAGTTATTTCTAAGCATACTAAAATAGATACTATTTTTAATAGTCAATCTCAAGTTAATATCATTTATGAAGAAATTGTAAACAAATTAGGACTTGAAAATAAACCACATCCTAATCCTTACCCTTTAGAATGGATATGTGATGATGCTAAATTCAAAGTCATGAAAACATGTAAGTTAAGATTTGCAATCACCTTTAAGTTCATTGATGAGGTAGAGTTAGATGTGGTTCCACTTGATATTTATGGCATTATACATGGAAATACTTATTTGTATGATAGAAAATCAATCATATATAGGGAAGATAATAAATATTTCCTTGTAAAATATGGGGTTGAATACATTATTAGATCCCATAGGATAAAATAAAACTTATCACTTGTATCTATAGGACAAATGAAAATGCTTATCAATGAAATCAAGGAATTTATACTCATGGTTTTAAAATTCAAGGACGATGATAAATCCAAGGCTCTATGAGGATATGATACTAAACATATTAAATGAAATAGTTAAGATTATGTCTAACTATAATGATGTTTTTTAGGATCTATAAGGTTTACCTCTTAAAAGACATATTTATCATGAGATAAAACTAAAACAAGATGCACCCCTTCCTAATATTGACATGTATAGGTTATCCATGGTATAAAATGAATAAATAAATAATCAAGTTAAAGAGTTACTTGAGAGAGGGGTAATATGTCTAAGAACTTGTCCATGTGGTTCGCTAATTGTCTTGGTGCCAAAGAAAGATGGCACTTGGTGGTTGTGTATAGATTTTTAAGCATTGAACAAGATTACAGTAAAAAAACACTACCCTTTTCCTTATATTGATGATATTTTAGATCAATTGAAAAATGATGTTTATTTCACTAAGTTAGACGTAATAAGTGGTTATCACCAAGTTAGAATTAGTGAAGGTGATATTTGAAAAACTAATTTCAAAACTAGGCAAGGTCTTTTTTAGTGGCTTGTTATGTCTTCTAGGCTTTGTTATGTTCATGCCACTTTTATGTTGATTATGAATGATGTATTTAGGCCATTCATATATTATTTTTTAATAGTATAATTAGATTATATTTTTATATTTATTCAAAATTTGGAATACCATATACAACATATCAATAAAGTCATAGAAACTTTTCAAAGGGAGAAATTGTATTTAAAGATGTTTAAATGTGAATTTGGCAAAACATATTTAGTACATTTAGGCTATGTTGTAAAGGATGGTAAAATAAAAATTAATAATTATGAAATTTAATACATAATTAAATGAACAAATCCTAATGATGTAATTGTAATTAGAATCTTCCTAGGCACAATCCAATATTGGAAGAAGTTTATTGCTAACATTTCATTGATTACATCTCCTTTGCATGATTTGACAAGTAATAAATAGGTATTTTAGTAGGGAGGAAAGAATAAAAAATAAATTGACATGATTAAATAAAATATAATAAAAACCCTAGTGTTAGTACTTCTATATTTATATCAACCATTTGAGATTGAAATTGTTATAAGTGATTATGCCATGGGTGCAGTTTTTATGTAGAAGTGAAAACCTATTTGTTACCATTATAAAACCTTCAAAGGTTTGGTAAAGGTATATCATACCTATGATAAAGATTTTATTCTTTGGTTTAAATTGTGAAAAAATTAAATCATTGATTAACGGGAAAAGAGATAATCATCCATACATATCACCAGCCTTTACGATATCTCCATTCACAGTCAAAGCTATAATCATTAAGGCACATTCGTAAGATGGGATTTATATAAAAATTACATCTCATAATTAGATATAATAAAGTTACACAAAATAAGATAGTTTATATTATTTCAATACCTCATATTGTTACATCTATTCTCTTACAACATTATTAGGTTGTGGAGCTAAAAGCTTCACCAAGATGCAAACAGGAGGAGTTATGGAGGTTGCAGAAAGTTGCAGAATGAGTTGCAGGGAAACCAACGTCATTCTGATCAACTGACATTAGTCAGATAACAGTGAAGAAGCAACCAATGTCGGTTACCAGTCGGCAGCCTGTACGTGAACATGCAGTTTGCATGTTGATTTCAGAGAGTTTATTTTTGGACTGTTAGTTTGCATGTTAAAGGCCAGTCATAGTCTTGAGTTACGTGTCTAATTATTGTAATTAAGATAGTCTAATTATTGTAAGCATGAGATCTATATATGGACTCATGGGCTGTATTATAAATTTAGTGTTAGAGAGTAAGAGAGCAAATAAGCTCCTTCTGAGAGAAGAGAGCAATGGTGTGTTCCTCTTAGTGCCACAGTACCTAGTGTGGATGCTGGTTTGGAGAATCAGAAGGGTTCTTCATATATGTATGATCTTGTTCAGCAGGTGTGCATGGCTTCTTTTGGAGATCTATAATGGTGAGTAAGGTCTAGTGATTTACAGGTAGCAGTAGAGAGCAGGAGATCTACTTGGAGTACAGTTGTGTACTTGGTGTACTGGCAGTGTGTTACTGACTGGTGGAGGTGAACATCAATTCTGTATTGGAGTTGATTATTGGGACTGAGAGAGAGAGGGAAGAAGGTCTTGAGGTGTGGTGAGCCTTTGAGGTGGAAGAAGAAGTGGCATCTTCTTTATTATATTTTCTTTTGAGTGATTATTAATACAATTGTGTATTGTCTCTCATATTCCTGTGTTGTTTCATATTTCTAGTTACTTGTTACTTCTGGTTAAATTCTATGTTTAGTTGCTAATACAAAAAGTAATTATATGTGCTCTAATTGATAGAGCAAGATCCTAACAAGGGGTATCAGAGCCAGGTTGTAGGTTTAAGAGTTGATACCATCAAGTGGTATTAGAGCTTTTGGTTGGGTTGACTAACAAGTGGTTTCAGATCTGGTAGTGTTTTTGATTATAGGGCACTCACAGGGGTTTTAGATTGAGTGGGAGTATAGTAATGGTAGAAGAAATTAAGCTACGAATGGAGAAACTAAATAGCACGAATGGTCTGAATGATGGAAAGAAGGAGCAGGTAAAAGGAGATTGTTGGTCGGTAGAAGATCAGCGTGTAGAAGCAGATGTTGTAGGTGATATTGCATAGGTTGCTCTGGATAAAGTAGAATCTTTGATTATAGATTCTTTTACCTCTTTCCATGCAGCCTAAAATAGAGCATCTTTTCATGAGCATGTCTTTGGAGACTTTAGAGAGATTTATTTAGGGGTTGGAGAGCCTTGTCAGATTATTGACAAAGGGGAAGTGAAGCTGAAATTGCAGGCAGATAACACATGGGTGGTGAAGGAAGTCATGCAGGGACCAATCTTGGAGATGAGTCTAATTTCTTTAGGAAATTTGGGTGATGAGAGATGCACTGTAACTCTCACAGCAAATGCACTTGAATTAGATGGTGGTAAGAAAGTAGGTATCCTTTATCTATCTACTTATATTACTGATACACCTTTTGTTACAGAGATGTGGCTTTGTAGGCTTGGTCACATATATAAGAGGGGAATGCAAGTTTTTAAGCAGAGGTCAGATGTCTTTGACAAGCTAAATAAATAGAAAGCCTTGGTGTTCATGGAGGAGATGGCAGATAGAGATCAGCTGAGGGGATTGAATTATTCTGAGCAGATCAGGGTTGATTTGAATAAGGTTTTGATCCATGGAGA
The DNA here is from genome assembly GCA_037957365.1 of Torreya grandis. Lineage (NCBI taxonomy): Eukaryota > Viridiplantae > Streptophyta > Pinopsida > Cupressales > Taxaceae > Torreya > Torreya grandis. The sequence goes on from JARHVA010000162.1 coordinate 7,011,103, forward strand.
GCTCACGGGTAAAAATTTATCACTCATAGGTGAACACAGGTATCAACATCGGTCAGACAGTAATCGACGTCGGCAATAGGAAGACCAATATCAGTGAGACAAGAACCAACGTCGGTAGAATGGATACCAGCATCGGCTAGGAAAATGGAATTGGCAGTCAGGTTCAGTGTAGGGAATCGACATCGGTTGGATGCAGACTGGGAGATGGCTGAGATCAGTCACTGGAACAGATATTGGGTAGACAGCAAGCTGTCAAGAAGTCTCAAACACTCATATGGAGGTTAGAAAGGGTAAGTGAACCTCATATTTATTGTTCACCTTCTTTATATTGCTTATTGATGGTCAAGAACTAGGAAGACATGAAGAGGTAATGCAGGTAGAATCCAGATACAATGGGAGCTTGGCATGGATGAGGAGTGTGAGTCCTTGGAGAAGAACCAAATAGGTATTTATTGGTGGAGTTGTTAGCTGGAAGAAAGCATTGAAAGATGGATGGATTCCCAAGTTGAAGAAGAGAGTGGATGGATACATGAGACAGAAGGCCAAGGTATATGGTCTTGAGGTAGCTACAGGATAGTGGTACAGATTTGACAGGTGGATGATGAAGCATGGATTTATTCAACATCAGTGTAACTACTGTGGTTTTCTTTACCAAGTGGATAATGATTGCAACATTATTCAGTTAGTGTATGTGGGTGATTTGCTAGCAGGTTTGTACATATAGGGTTTTGTTGAGCTAAAGGTAAGGTTAGTTCAGAGGTGTGTCATGAAGAATTTGGAGTAGCAAAATTCTTTGGCATAAGAGACATGGAGATTTTTTCTCCAGTGGGAGCTGATGTGAAGATGGTGTTGGCAGGGTTCAAGAAGCAAGATGTAGAATCGGTAAGCACACCAAGGGTTGGACAGTTCAAGCTTAGCTTAGAATAGGGTTTGAAATCACATGAGGTCTAGTGTAGACCTAAGTTTTCCCAAGTAGTGGGAGTTATCAAAAAGTATGGAGCCAATTCAGGGAAGGAGTACTAGAGGGCAGTTCAGTGGATTCTCAGGTATCCGAGAGGGACTAGTAGCAGGTTAACATGTTATGCAGGGTCAAGGTCTTCACTACATGGAGTTGTAGGTTTGGATGTGGTAGGTTACTTGAATGACAGGTGTAGCATCATAGGTTGTGTGGTGGTTGGTCTTCAGAATTGATTTTGAAGAGGGATACAAGCCAGGGAATAATTTAGATGGTGTACAAGTACAGGTACAGGTGCAGCTATTTATCTCCAAGTGGGAGATTGTTAGGGTGTGGAGCTAAAAGCTTCACCAAGATGAAAACAGGAGTTACAAAGGTTGCAAAGAGTTGCAGAATGAGTTACAGGGCAACCAACATTGGTCTGATCAACTGATGTTGATCAGATAGCAGTGAAGAAGCAATCGACATCGGTTACCAGTCGACCGACGTCGGTCATGGAGGAGTCGATGTCGGTAGCCTGTACGTGAACATGCAATTTGCATGTTGATTTTGGAGAGTCTATTTTTGGACTGTTAGTTTGCATGTTAAAGGCCAGTCATAGTCTTGAGTTGCGTGTCTAATTATTGTAATTAAGATAGTCTAATTATTGTAAGCATGAGATCTATATATGGACTCATGGGCTGTATTGTAAATTTAGTGCTAGAGAGTAAGAGAGCAAATAAGCTCCTTTTGAGAGAAGAGAGCAATGGTGTGTTCCTCTTAGTGCTATAGTACCTAGTGTGGGTGTTGGTTTGGAGAATCAAAAGGGTTCTTCATATATGTATGATCTTGGTCAGCAAGTGTGCATGGCTTCTTTTGGAGATTTACAATGGTGAGTAAGGTCTAGTGATTTGTAGGTAGCAGTAGAGAGCAAGAGATCTACTTGGAGTACGGTTGTGTACTTGGTGTACTGGTAGTGTGTTACTGACTGGTGGAGGTGAACATCAATTCTATATTAGAGTTGATTGTTGGGACCGAGAGAGAGAGGGAAGAAGGTCTTGAGGTGTGGCAAGCCTTTGAGGTGGAAGAAGTGGCATCTTCTTTATTGTATTTTCTTCTGAGTGATTATTAATACAATTGTGTATTGTCTCTCATATTCCTATGTTGTTTCATATTTCTAATTACTTGTTACTTCTAGTTAAATTCTGTGTTTAGTTGCTAATACAAGAAGTAATCATATGTGCTCTAATTGGTGGAGCAAGATCCTGACAAACATGGTTCTTTGATGCATGAAATTTATAATGAATAATATGCTAGAGATGTTGATTTTAAGGATGTCTATGAAGATATAACCCATGAAAAATAAGTAGAAGAATTGTAATATACATTCCACAAGATGAAATAGTCCATGTGATTATGTAAGCACATACTTATCTTATTTCAAGTCATTATGGCATTGGGAAAATATTTGCATAGTTTCAAAGATTTTATTATTGGTCTCAAATGTATGAAAATGCATCCAAATATGTTAAAGGTTTTATTATTTGTACCACTATAAAACATAATAATAAGAATTTGGGATTGTGTGCCCCACTTATTATACCAAACCATCCATGGGGGAGTGTTTCTATGGACTTTGTGGGTGGCTTTCCTATGTCTAGAAATAATCATGACTATTTGTATATGGTTGTGGATAGATTTACCAAAATGTGCAAAATGTGTGTTTGGTTCCCTGTAAAAAAACTATCATAGGCAAGGAGACTATACACTTATTTTTCAACAATGTTGGTGTTCATTTTAGTTTACCCAAATATATTATTTTTGATCAATATTCTTGGTTCATTGATAATTTTTTGTCTACTTTGTGGGACTTTATGGACATGAAACTCAAGAAGAGCACTACATTTCATCCATAAATCGATGGTCAAACATAAGTGGTCAACAATGCAATGGTTCATTTGATTTTATGGTATTGTAGTAAGCATCCAAATATTTGGGATGAACACTTGAGTTATGTGCAACATGATTATAATAGTGTCATACATTCTTCTATAGGTAAATATCCTTTTGAGACTTGTTTTGGTTATTTGCCTAAATCACCTTTGAAATTATCTTTTGGGAAAGATTATGTGTTGGATGGACAAAATTATGTAGATAAATCAAATAAATTAATTCAAAATATATAATATATTCATCAACCTATCCAAGAGAAATTAGAGAAGAACCAAGCCAAGTATAAAGCTAGGCATGACAAGCATCAGGTTGATCACCACTTCCAAGTTGGTGATCTAGTTTAGCTTCATATAAACAAATGACATCTAACATGAGAAGGTAAAAATATCAAACTAATAAATTATGGCCCATTTAAAATTTTGGAGAAGATTGGTAATAATAATTTCTGGTTAGAACTTTCACCTTACATGCATATGTATTCAGTTGTGAATGTTTATAAACTTGAAACTGTATGAGCCACCTATGATCACAGTTCAAGGTGAGAGTATTCAAGTACCCTCTATAGATTATTTTTATCTTGAATATCTTGATGAGTTTTAGTAAGACACGATTATTGATAGGAATATAAGGACATAATGAAGAGGATATTTTGAATACGTGTGAGTTAGCTTAAAATGAAAAAATCCAAGGCAAGGTGGATAGAATTTGGAAAAGTGAGGGAGCTATAACCTCACTTGTTTTCAAGATAAAACTAAATTTTTGGTGGTCCAAAATATTTTTATTTGGGAGGAGTGAACCATGATGATCTCCACACTAATTTTATAAAATGGTGTATAACCCTATTGAAAACATCCCAACATCAAAGAGCTCACTGAGATGAATCCAATACATTTTGAATATGGTCAAATTGAATTAATATGTGAAAGTTAAGACCTATTGAAGCAAACAAGGTATAATGATGATGTTAACATGGTGAATTGATGTGTAGCAATGGCCCAATAAGGGATTGACATGTGTACCAATAGTATATTCACACATAGAACATCCAAAAGCAAGTTCCCAAGATATGTTATGAGTTTCAAGCAAAGATTGTTCTTAATACCAATTCATATGGTATTGAAAATTTTATTAAAATATTATTTTAAAAAAACCCTCTTAATATGGGATTAAATCCACCCAAAATACATCTAATCTTTATCCAAAACTAAAAATAAGACAATGGAATAAATTCCAACATATTGGGTAAAAAGATAAGACTTCAACCCATGAAGCAATGGCTTTAGGAGCATTATAAAAGGCTCATTGTTGCATTTGAAAAATTTATACATGGAGAGAATAAAACTTATTTTTTATCCTTTGAAGGAGAGAAAGTAATAAATAAGTAATCAAGTGTATTTTTATGTAGGAATGACAAGTCTCATAGAGGAGATTATTGCAAAGACTTCATGTTGACATTTTGGCCTCTTAGGCCAAATGTCAACCCCTATAATAAAAAAAATTACCCATAACACCCACCCAATCTTACACATTGTGATCTTCCTACATGGTGATGTCTTCTTTGGTATCATGTTGAACCTTATTAGCATTAATTAAGGTTTCATTTTTGTGTTAGAATTGCTTATAGAGATCACCATATGTCATAGTTATCTTTAGGTCTTTAGCTAATGTACTAGTAGTCATGGTGGTCCATAGATGAGTAGAGAGTTTTCAAAGTTATTTTGAGGTCTAGAAGGTGGTTTAAACATTAACTAACAAGATTAAATATCTATAACAAAAGTTAAGGTAGTTTGGGAGGTTTAAGGTTTCTAATCCTTATGGTATTAGACCTATTTTAAACTAATTCTTGTGACAATACCTTTGTTAACATGATGTGGGAGATTTTCAAACATATTTCAAGTCATAATATGAAGTACAATGATGTGTTCAAGATCATTATTCATTATTCAACATGTTTCAAGCCTTGTCTAGCCCTTCAAAGACACCAAATGACCCTCAAATACCTCATATGAGTTTATTTTCATTGTAAGAATTTGAAACGAGGGAATGTTTTTATGAAAATTTCATTAAAAGGGTCGCAATTGGGTCCCATAGCCACCATAAAGCCATCATATGGTGGTTTCAAATCATAAAGATTTAATTTTAGGTGTCAAATTCACTTCCCACTCACTAAAGGGGTCACACACATGGGAAATTACATCCCTTAAACTCCCCAAACTATACTTGTTTTGAAATTCTATTTAAATTCTATTTTCCCACACTATTCCCTCTAATGGAATCTTAAGGTCTTAAACATGAAGAAATATAGGAAAATAGGGTGTTTTATAGGAGTTTTGTAGGTTATACAGATTTATATGGTTAGGTCCTTAAAAAGGGAGGTTATAAAGTTATCTCAAGTTTCATGTAAAGTACCTCATATGATTTTCTATTTTAAAAGATGCAAAGTAGGTCCAAAATCATTTCACTTCTTTATTGAGCTCTTTGGTAGACTTGTACAAGCTCTCAAGTTTTTCCTCAATCCATACAAGAGAGAGAAAATAAGGAGTTAATATATTGGGAAGAGGAAAGGGGTATCTTGACCTTTTTAATCTTTGCATTGGTCTACAAATTCATGGCATATGCTCTATAAACAATAGTTAAGAATCTGAGTAGTCAAAAAGCCTTATTCATCTATGCAAGGGTCAAAGTTGCATTGGTTTTGGGAATTATTGAAATGGTTTTACAAATTTGTGTTTTTAGGTGTGTTCCATAGGTATTAAGGGTCATTATATATTATTACCCACACTTGGTTCACATGTTTGAGGGTGTGTGAGCAAATAAATCTTAAAGTTCCCTCCATTTGTAGACTGCAACCATGTTTCTCTATGTTGTAAAACATTCAAGGCATGGATATGGAAGAGAGGGGTGTTTTAAGGCATGTGATGGTTTATTTAAATCATATAAAACCTTATTTACCTTGAAATACTTAGATAAGTCATCATACCACTCCTTCAAGTCTTGTTTCCAAGATGATTGCCATGTGCATTGTGTATAGGGTGATTCCTTACAAATGAGAACAAGGTAGATGTAAGATTTATTAGGTTTTTATAGAGACACACATGATCTAAACCTATAATTAATGATATTTTATGTTCCTCTCATGTCCCTCACTTCCCTTTACTCAAGCCATTCTCATCTTTAAGCCCTTTATAGATAAGTCCTCATTTAGGCACCTACAGGCCTGTTGGGGCAGACTGAGCAAGTAAGTTAGCCACTGTTAGAAGAAGAAAACTAGGTGTGAGAGATATTTATGGATATAAAAAGTTATAAATACCTATAAAAATTATGGATGAAGTGAGAAAGGGAAGACAAGGACAAAAAACATTAATACAACTAGGATGACCTACTTAGTCAAGACTTCTTTGGAGCACACATTGACTATGACTATAGGGTTGGAAGAACCCTAATAGAATGAAGAGTTTTTTAAATAATATTTAGGAGTTTATATAGATAAATTTAGGTTCATCAACATGGTGATGTTACTAATAGAGTCAAGGAAGCATCAAGTCAACCCTCAAGTAGAGCTTATACAGTCAAAAGGCAAGTCTACCATCTATAGGTAAAACCCCAAGAAGAAGGATAAAATACATTCAACCATGCTGGAGTGAGATTAACGAGATAAAATAATAGGGCCATGATTTTATTTCTTGATATCATCCATATATAGTGGATTACTTTGTCCTTTTAAAAAGACAAAAGGGACTTAAGGCTCAATTAGGCCTGTTAGGCCTAAAATATGTAGTGCAAACCTAAGCATAGAAGTTGAAAACTTCTACATGAATGTTGGATGAATAAATATATTAAGGTTATGTATAGGTTTAAAGGGCCTATATATCATGATAAAGTCACTAATTAAGTTTCAAATGCAATAAAAAATGATATCCCTACTTCTTGAAGACCTACCTATTAAATGCCTATAGGCAAATCCTTAGTAAGGGGTCAAAGTGTGAAAGTCATACTAAAAATGAAGTAAATAGGGGAAATGAAATTTATTAACTAGTCATATGAATATTTCATAATATTTCCCATTTTTCACTTTAGTCCTGAGGTAGATAAGAGAACCTTGGCAGATTAGTAGGCCTAATTAAGCCTAAAACTAGGCATTCATAGGTTTGACCATAGAGATTGAAGCTGGATACATGTTTTGAGGATATTTGAGATTGGAAACATCTTAGAGGGAAGTAAAAAATCTAACATATGTTTTCAAATGATAAAAGTCTTAGTATCAATAAAGAAAGATCTCAATGGCCTATTAGGCCTAAAAATGATATAAGAAAGCCTATATATAAAGTTTGATGACATATGCAGATTTGGATACTCTTATATTGTTGAAACATCTAAGAAGGTAGTTTTAAGGACATGAAATGGTATCAAAGATAATAAGAACCTCAAGTGATTTAGGAAGGTTACCAATCAAGCCCTTAGGGCTGCATAGGCATAACTTCTCATAAACCTTAGGCAAGGGAATAAAAGGTATACAAAGAATAAAGTGAAGGAAAGCCTAATCCTAAGGATGTTTCCATAAAAATAAATCATATTACATCAGTTTAAATCCCATAAATAGTAAAGTGAAGGAAGGAAACCACTAAGATGCCTATAATACTATCGAGCACTCACGCTGGTAGTGAGACTTAGAAGGCAAACCCATGAGAGAATGGAAACAAAGTTGGAGTTTAATTAGCTAAAGGTTAGTGAAAAGAGTGGAAATAGAGGGAGAAAAACATTATGGTGACATTGGATACACCAATACACCTTTAATAGCTCTGAATCTCAGTCTAGTGATTGGGCCTAAAGCCATTCTTAAGGCTTCAAGACCCCACCTCCACTTTGTGAATGACTCAGACCCTCCCAAATAAAAATAATAATTAGATAAGATGTGGAGGGATGGTATAGGTCCTATGGAGAGTTTTTTAGGTAGAGGAAAATAACAAATTGTCAAGTTTGGTCTTAAGACCCTTCTTGAGCTACTCAGTCCTAAGCAGTCACCTTGAGCTGCCACTTTCAACACTCAACTATTTCATCATAGAGGGACTCAGATCTAAGGATCTTAGGGAATTTGGGTAACCATATGGACTCAAGATCCATAAATGAGAGAGTGGGTTTTAGGGGCCCATCTTTATGAATAATCACTAAGACTATAGCTAGGTTTAAAAAACTTGCTAAGGAATGGAGGTCTACCAACTTACACTCATTTCTCTCCATATAAGTTTTATGGGAAAATAATAATTTGGGGGTTTTATTGTGGTCTATGGACACAAAATACATGGCCATAAGTTTGTGATTGGAAGTCTATACTTTATGAACCATTGTTAAGATGGTAGACCTCCAAAACCTTGCTTAAACCCTAGTAATGATGTGATTTAAAAGATAGTGAATAATTTATATCTATTTGTAGTATAATGGACCTAAGATCACTTGAAACACATATTAAACTTAGATAAGACCCTAATCATGGTAATAAGTTGTATAAATAGGTGTATTGACCCCTAGAAAATCATGTTTTTATAGGGTTTAGTGATGTTTATAGGGTGAATAACCTGATAGAGAGTTAAAAATCATGAGATAGGGTGGTTTGAGACTTATTTCACCTTCCCAAGTCACCAACTACTCACATTTCATATTGAAAATGCCTCTGTAAGTATTCACCAAATATGCAATCCAAGAGAGCTAATGGAAGGTTTCCTAATCACCTAAGTTAGGTTGAATTGTAGGTTTTCACTATGGTAAATAAATATTCCATGTGATAAAAAGTTATTCAGATATAAATCATGATCATTTACCTATTATAAAGGTCTTATGTAGGTTTTATTTCCATTCAAGCATAAACAATCAAGTAACTAGGCTTAGTGGCCTAGTAGGCCTACTTGGTCAATAAAAAGAGATGGAAGTTGGTGTAGAAGGATATTGGAGGATTAAATTTATGGTCATACACCATGTAACTAATTCTATAATGTGATTAGGGAACTTCTCCATGATCATTCTGGAGGAATATGATAGTTACCAAGCCTAGTCAACACATACAAAAGGAAGATATGTTGTTAAATGCTTCATGGTGAACTTAATTGAGCCACTCTAATGTTTTTAACTTCCATGTGGAGAGGGTGATTGATCATATTTGGGAATTTCCATGATTTTAAAGAGGTCAAACAAGTCTGACCCAATCTTCACTAATCGGCCTTAATGCCTAAAGGGCCCATTGAAGAACACCAACACATGGAGAGACATATGAGGACTATTATGGCTAATGTAAATACTATGTGGGTGGACTATAGTCATTTATGACCTATTATCTACAACTCCATGCTAATTTCCCTCTTTTTCCATTATCTTTCTTCTATATATTTGGGCCTTAAGGCCATTGTACACATCCCTCACCTGGGTATGAGGAAACTTTACCTATATTTGCATTTTGTAAACCTCTTGTATTGATAAATAAACTATTGCAGCTCCTTCATATTGGTATCTATTGTGTCATTTTATTTTTGATATGCATGTGTTAGTTTTCTTTCCCATTGTAAGTCCTTGTCTCACCTAGATGCTAGTAGGTGTGTTATGTAGGTCATATGGTATGCAAGAGTGTTGGTGATTTAGCTTGAAGTGCAATCTAACTGTTAAGTTCCTTATATCAAACCTTACTATCATGAACCTCATGTTTTATCCACCTAACATAGCCTCTAGGGGAAACATTATTGCATGTGAACTCTTGGAGATAGTAGTGTAGTTGTTTATCTAGTTCATTAGTGTTGTTTAAGGCAAATAGAGTGGGTGATCATATTGGTGCATCACCATCCTTAGATTAGGTTTCCTTTTATGCATTAATTATATCCCTTTTCACCCCTACAATTAGTAGGTCTTGCTTTTGAGCTAAATAGATGAAACTAGGGGAGCTAGCCCTATAAACTAGAGGTCTATCTTAACCATAGGTCACCCATAGCCTTAGGATATTCCCATGTTACCCAAAACTTGGAGGTAGGCCTAAACAACCTCCTCTTAGGTTATAGTTTGTAGTTTTAATAGTTTTGGAATGACTAGTGGGACCATATTCAAGCATTAGAGTACTCACTTTTAGCACTTGGTCATCTCAAAGAGCTTTAAGCACCTTAGTAGCAGATTGGTAGTAAAATTCATGCTGAGAGATGTCATAAGGTCATCATCTCAGGGGTAAGAATAACTATTATCGGTAGTTTAATTTGCTTTGTATTTGTATCATGATGTGTAATGGATACATATAGAGCATACTTGTATCACACACCTCATTATCAGTATCCCGATGGTCCCTATCAACACTATATTAAACCCTATCATCCTTATAATGAGCCTCTTTTACTACCAAGATTATCAACCCCCTTAATAACCCACCTACCCTCCTAATTAGCCTTGGAAAGATAAAAATACTCCTAATAAATAAGGCCATGCCTCAAACCAATCCATTTCAATCCTTAATCAAACTTTATTGGGTTATGAGAGACAAATGGTGGGGATTAACGCACAAAGGAATTATGGTTAAGAAATTCCTAGGCACCTTATTGAGAACATGAAATATTTATTGCAACAAGCTAATACAAAGTGGCCATTTATTATGAAAGGGAATCAATCTAGGCTAAGTAGTGAGATGTTAGATATGAGTGGTCTAGTTTCAAGCATAGAATATAAGTTGATGGTTCATGAGAGGCAACAAATTCAAAGTTATCATCCCCATGTACCCTCCTCCATTTCATATTAGTCATCTTTCAATCAACCCATCCTTATTCAAAGGACTCAATCAAATGAATTCTAAAACCTTCCAAGTCCCTCACAAGTCCTTCCAACCTTTCCTACTTGAAGGTCTATTCAAGAGAGTGAAAAAGAAGGAGGAAGTATGTGTTGATAGGACTGGTCAACATGAGGAGATATTTGATCAGTTAAGGCTTAATTTTGAAGCCCACCTAAAGTAGGAGATTTAATTTACAATTGATAACTTATTTTAGTTAGTGGTAGATGCAATAATAATACAATCTCTATAGGAAGTACCTTCATTTATTCCAAAAGATACAACATATGCAAAAGAAGAAGCAAAATCCATGTTTCCAACTTAGAAACAAGTAGTGAAATCAAAGGGGAAAGAAGATGAGTCAATTTTACATAAAAGTGTTTGAGCTAAAGACAAATTTAAAACCATCCAACTCCCACCCCTCCCTCCTCAAGAGACCAAGACATTTCTCTCATGGAGGTCCATTCAAGACAATGTGCAAAAGAAAGAGGAGGTTATAAAAGGTGAGCACCTGAGTGAGCATACTAGAGTATCTACAACACCATTGGATTTTACTTATCTTCTTTAACTCTTTCAAGGATCTTCCATGTCACTCCTTAAGAAGGAGCCTGTCATTTTTGAGACAAGTAAAGAAGATCCATCTACAGTGGTAGATGAAGAAGGTAATACAAGCGAGCAAGAAGAATAAATCACCATTAGGACACCTCTTGGCAAGGAGAGATATGAATCAGTCTTTCATAATGCAAAAGAGGGTGAATTTCAAGAATTTTCTTGGATTCAATATGAGCCACAAGAGGAATATATTTTAATTGGATAAGAAGAGGGTGTTTTCTAAGATCTCCTTGATAAAATGGTAACACTCTTTGTCATAACTGTCCCAAGGAGTGTGAGAGTGAAGCATTTGTTCAACTTGTTGCAAATATAAGGCAAGGAGATAGCCTTCAAGGTTATTTAAATATTCAAGAAAAGGTATGTGTTAGTTTTTAAGCTTCTAGTTTCATTAAAGATGAAGGATCCATTCTTGGCTGCCAAGATGAGTTTGTTGATAGGCATGAGATCCCAATGGTAGATGATTACATGGGAGGTCAAACAGATAATGATGATCTTTATAAATAGTACATAAGCATTTGTAATGAATCTTAGACCCTTCTAGTACTTACATCTCCTATATGGAATATTGAGGATGCTCTAGTTGTTGAAGTGATTATTGAAGTAGTGCCTTAAGTTTGCAACCCTAAACATAAACCAAGTGATGATATTTTTCCCTGTAGCATGCTTTATGAGGCTGAAGATGCATATCATGAAGGTCTTGGTGATATGTGGTGGTTGTGATTGGAAACTTACAAAGAGGTGTAAGGCCTTGAAAATTCACCATCTCATGTAGGAAAAAATGGAGAAACATGCCAAGGCATACCACTAGGTTGTAAAGAGAATCACTGCATGTGAGGATGGAAAATTAGGAGCAACCCATGACTGAGGTAGAAATCAGATTGTTTATTCAAAGATTACAAGTGTGGAATAAATATGACTAGGTTTTTGACTCTTATAGCCAACCTATACACTTGAATGTGGAACCAAAAGGTCCATATGATCTTGTAATAAGTCATGACCATGCAAATATATCTAGCTACAAACGGAAGTTCCTATTCAATGAATAAGACTTGATTAGACTCCAATCATCATATGGTAATCTGACATCATGGTGATAAAAGTACCTTATCATTTGATCTTAGAGGAAAGAGAAGTTTAGTTCAAGTTAGTTATTTTTGGTAATAGTTATCTTGATTTTAATAAGTGTGTTATACACAAGTTTGGTGTTTAGTTGACTTAGTTTGCTTTGTGTCTTGCTTTATTGGTGCTTAGGTGTCTGGTGTTGTTCTCTAAGTGTCAGGAGTGCTTTATTTTAGTGTGTTTCCTTATGTGTGGTATTTTTTACAGTCATTGAGGGTGTTATAAGGTTCTAATCTATTTGGGTAGTCCAAGAAGATGTCCATACAAGTCATAGTGTCACCTTAGTGAGTCATGATTGACATGGAGAGATGGTGGGTTCTCTTGACCAATAGGTTGGTCAACCCCATGAATTGTGAAAAAGTGTTAACATTTTAGCCTCCCAAGACAAATGTCAACCCTTATAATAAAAAATTTCCTCATGACACCTACCCAATCTTGCACATGGTGATCTTCCTACATGGTGATGTCTTTTTTGGTCTCATTTTAAACCTTGTTAGCATTGATTAAGGTTTCATGTTTGTGTTATAATTGCTTGTAGAGATCATCATATGTCATATATGTCTTGAGGTCTTTGGTTGATGCACTAACAGTCATGGTGGTCCCTAGATAAGTAGAGAGTTGTCAAAGTGATTTTGAGGTGTTGAAGGTGGTTTGAACATTGTTTGACAAGATTAAGGATCTCTAGCAGAAGTTAAGGTAGTTTGGGAGGTTTAAGGTTTCTAATCCTTATGGTTTTAGACCTATTTTAAACCAATTATTATGACAAGACCTTTGTTAACATGATATGGGAGATGTTTAAACCTAGTTTAAGTCATAATATGAAGTATAATGATGTGTTCAATATCATTATTTATGATATTTTATTCAACATGTTTCAAGCCTTCTATAGCCCTTCAAAGACATCAAATGACCCTTAAATACCTCATATGAGTCTATTTTCATTGTAAATATTTGAAAATGGGGAATTTTTTTATGAAAATTATATTAAAAGGGTCTCAATTTGGTCCCATAGCCACCATAATTCCATCATAGGGCAGTTTCACATCATAAAGAGTCTATTTTAGGGGTCAAATTCACTTCCCACTCATCAAATGGGTCCTAAACATGGGAAATTATGTACCTTCAACTCCCCAAACAATACCACTTATTTTTAAATGTTTTTTGACTTCTATTTTCCCTCCATCTACCCTCTAATGGTGTCCCAAGGTCCAAAACATGAAGAAATGTAGGAAAATAGTGTGTTTTGTAAGAGTTTTGCAGGTTGTATGGATTTTTCCAGTCAAGTCCATACATAGGGAGGTAATAAAGTTCAATAAAATTTCATGTCAAGTACCTTAGATGATTTTCCAATCCAAAATATACAAAATAGGCCCAAAACTATTTTACTTCTCTATCGAGCTCTTTGGCAGACTTGGACAAGCTCTCAGGTTTTTCCTAAGTTTGTAAAGGATACAGAAAATGAGGAGCTAATATATTGGGAAGATGAAGGGAGTATATTGACCTTAAAATTATTTGAATTGGTCTAAAAAGTCATGTCCTATACTCTATGGACAATAGTTAAGAATTTAGACAGTCAAAAAACCTTCTTCTTCTATGCAGGGGTTAAAATTCCATCAATTTTAGGCACTCTTGAAATGGTTTTATAAATTTGTGTTTGTAGGTGTGTTAAAAATGTCCTAAAGATAATTACATAGTATTACCCATCATTTTTTCACATGTATGAGGTTGTGGGATCAAATAAATATTTAGGTTCCCTCTATTTGTAGACTGCAGACAAGTTTTTCTATGTTACAGAGCATTCAAGGCATGTATATGGAAGAGAAGATGTTTTCAAGTAGGTGATGGTTTATTTTAGTCATTAAAAACCTTATATACCTTGAAATACTTAGCTAAGTCATCAAACCACTCCTTCAAGTCTTGTTTCCAAGACGACTACCATGTGCATTGTGTATAGGGTGATTCCTTACAAATGAGAACAAGGTAGATGTAAGAGTTGTTTGGTTGTTATAGAGACACACATGAGATATAAATATCATTAAATATATTTTATGTTACTTTCATTTACCTCAATACCCTATACTCAAGTCATTCTCATCATTAATCCCTTCAGAGATAAGTCCTCATTTAGGCACCTATAGGCCTGTTGGGGCAGACTAAGAAAGTAAGTTAGACATTGTTAGAATAAGAACACTAGGTGTGAGAGATATTGAGGGATATAAAAATTCATAAAGACATAAAAATTATGGATGAATTGAGAAGAGGTATATAGGGACCAACACCATTAACCCAACTAAGATGACCTACTTAGTCAAGACTTCTTTTGATCACACATTAAATGTGACTACAAGGTTGAAAGAACCCTAATAGAATGAAGAGGTTTTGAATAAACTTCATGAGGTTATAGAGATTAATTTATATTCACCAACATGGTTATGAAACCCAAGGATTCAAGGAATCATAAATTCAAACCTCAAGTGGAGCTTACATAGTCAAAAGGCAAGTCTGCCATCTACAGGCAAAATGCCAAGAAGAAGAATAAAATACATTCAACCATGAATAGAGAGGGATGTATAAGGGAAAATAATAGTGACATGATTTGTTCTCTTTATACCATCTATATAAAATGGATGAATTGGTCCTTTGAGAAATATAAAAGGAGCTTAAGTCTTAATTAAGCCTATTAGGCCTAAAACAAGTAGTGCAGACCTAAGCATAGAAGCTGAAAACTTCTACATAAATGTTGGATGAATGGAGGTCTTAAGGGTATGTAAAAAGTCTAAAGGGCCTATATATCATGATACAATCACTAATTAGGTCTCAAATTCAATAAAATATGATACCCATTTTTATTACAAACCTACATGTTGTTCCCAAAAGCTGTCACTCATTTTTGGGGACAACATATCAACTATTTTGGTCCTCCAGGCCAAAATTATATCTTCCCTTCTCAAAAAAAGTTTTGAGAACTACAATTATTCAATTATTCAATATTTTTTAACTAATGGACTCACAAGTTCAACAGGTTCAACAACTTCAGCAGGTGATCTCTCACAAAGGAACAAGTTCCCAACACTTAGGCATTTCAAGGACAGTTCAACGCCGAAGTTCAATCAAAAGACTTATCGATGGGCTTCAAATAAAAGATTAAACCATTGAACCCCAAATTCAAAGGTTTAAAGGTTTAATGGGTTCAAAGGTTCAATGACATTGGTAGACTTAAAAGAGTTAAGCGCTTTGGCAAGTTCAAAGTTCAACGGCTTCAAAAGACTTAACGAAAAGAAGGCTTCGAAGAGTAAAGGTTGAAAGGTTGAAGCATTGAACCTTGAACCAAAATGGTTCAATGAGTTCAAAGGTTCAATGAGTTTAATAAGATCAAAAGAATTAAACAAAAGAAGACTTTGAAGAAGAAAGATTGAACCGTTGAATCTTGAACCAAAATGGTTCAAAGGTTCAAGGTTCAATGAGTTAAATAAAATTTGAGAGACTTAGAAGAATAAAGGATTTGAAAAACAAAGAATGACTTATTGAACCTTTGAATCTTGAACCAAAAGAGTTCAAAGTTCAAAGGTTCAATGAGTTTAACAGAAAAGAAAAGGATCCAGAAAGTTCAAAAGAACAGAAGATTCTGAGAAAGAGAATGAACCGTTGAACTTCAAACCAAAATGGTTCAAAATTCAAAGGTTCAAAGGTTGAAGGAATTTCAAACTTTGAAGGAAAGCTTAGAAAGAAGGAATAAAAATATTCTAGAGACAAGTTTGAAGAGATGGTTCAACTGAAGAGGAAAGAAAGTGATTAAACCAAGAAAGTGATTGAGCCAAGGAAGTGATTGAACCAAGGAGCCAAAACAGACCGTCTGAACTATTGAACCATTGAACCAATGCACTTCAAAGGTTCAAGATTATATATGGTTCAAGTGACCAGTGACCATGATGCCCCCGTGGATATCAAATTCAAAGTAACAAAATGCCCATTTATTTTCAAATGTGGCGCAGAACGTAAAGACAAAACTTAGGAAACAACTGAAGAAAGAGCTAAAAGAGCGTGCTGAACATAAGAAGATAGCCCAAGAACTCAAATTGCAATAGGAAGGAGGGAAAGCTATAGGAAATCTAGAAATATATGCATAGGAGTTATTTCTAGTTGGTGAAATAGTCCACCAGGTGGACATTAGAGAGTGTGAACACTCAAGGATGAGGCCTATTTTTCTCCATCGAGTAAAAGCAAAGTGGACAGCTGCACAAATATTAGGAAGAAGACCAGGCAGCCTATACTTTAGAGGAGACATTTGAGATGAATTGACATACCAAAATTAAGGCTGATGCCCTATTCTAGCATGGCCTCTTGATAGAACTAAAAATGCATTCAAGGCATTGAATGCAACATGGGTCATTCTATGAAACAAAGTGCCAAGTCTTTCTTGGCTGCTATATATTGTAATCTCTTATTTTATGAAAAAGGAGATATTTTTGTTATCAGAAGAAAAACTCTACCCAAATTGAAAGGCATTATTGAGACTTTGAGCTTAGATTGTTAATCATATTTCTTTACTTGAATGAGAAAACAAGTGACCTTTTAGACTTTGTGCTGGAATAACTTATGTGGTTGAGGAAATTATTCTTATGTCTATTTCTTGAATGTGTTCTTGTCCATTTAATTTAACAAGTAAAACTAGTGGAAGTAATCAGGAAGGTGTCTTGAAGCTGATTGTGGAGAGATTTTGTGCTGCCATAATTGTCTTTAGTGTATTTGTTTTTAGTTTGTTTTTGTGTAAAGACTCTTGGGATGACTTTGTGCCTCCATTTTCCTTTGTATTTCACTCTTTGGTAGTTGAGGTGGAGACTTTGTGCTACAACTCATTCTACTGGTTACTACACCTTGTTACATTTACTTATCACTACCAAAAAGAATTCTTGCTATTTTCTGCAGACCACTTTTGAAAGAAGAGAAATGCCTTTAGTGTTTTTGTTTCTCTACATTTTTGCTAATTACATTCAGAAGAAAGAAGAAACTAAAGATAAAGGGTCAGGGGTTTATACATTACCTAGATTAAGTTGCGCACTGTATCCAAGCGTTGTAGGAGCTCCTCTTTGGCTGTGGAGGAAGACACCTGTAGATAAGAAAGAAACTCAAACAAAGAGAATGTTAGACAAATATATGGTGGACTGCCAAGTACATGCTCAATCCCGAAAGTGTAAAAAATTCCTTAAGGGATGACAGTCCACTATTTGACAAAAAGAGTGTTTGTATGAAAAGAAATGGTGAAAGACTAAGAAAGAGAAAGTAGACAATACGTGCCTATTCTCTGCAATCAGTCTGTCACAGTCACCAACATCGATAGTTCTACCGATGTCGGTTGTCAATGATGTCGATGTAGGTTAGACTGCCGATGTTGGTAGGGGCAATGGGCCTTGGATGGGTTTCAGGGTTATGTCTATGGTTGACAAAGGGGTCTATAAGGAGTTTGGGAGCTTTAAGGTTTGTGTAGGGTTGTAGGAAAGTGAATAGGGTCTGAGAAGGGGCAAAGGTAGAGGGTAGGTGTGAGAAGAGAGTAAGGATAAGGGGAAGGCTTTTCAGCCTCTCCAGGAAAAAAGTCGAGTTGAGTTGATAGTATTTAGAAATAGTAAATAGAAACTAATTACTAATGTGTCCTAAATTACTGAAATGAAATAGAAGAATACTTAGCTCTGCTTAGTGAAGAGCCAGTGATGTAGAACATTTATACCTATTATGGCCAATGTCGAGGTCCTCGTATAATATTCCAATTCAATTTGGAGTGACTTGCATAGAGTTTCTGTAGCCAAGGGAGCATTAGTCAAATTCTGATGATTGGTGTCAGAATGTGCCCATCGATATCTAAGAGTTAAGAGCCAGAGAGAGAGAGAAGAGTAGAGAGAGTAAGAGAGCTAACTCAATTTTAGAACTCAGTTTATGAAATCGACGTCAGTGATCCCATCGGCATCGACTGATAGTTGACCAATGTCGGTAGCTAGAGAATGGGTAAAATGGCTATTTTTAGCCCTTTGCCCATTCTCCAGCCACCAAGTGCATTTGCCATTGGAGAACGGTAAAAAATGGGTTTGTTAGTCACGAGAGTTAGTTAGGAGGTTAGGATGGAGTGAGAATAGGTCATGGGTGACTCATAGGATGAGAAATGGTCTAAGGGTGAGGTGTCTAGGGTAATGTCATTAATTTAAAATAAGTAATTTATTTAAAATTAATAAAGTGTGTAAATGTTTAGAAGTGGACCAAGGGGGGGTCGACACAATATTGGTGTCTATAGTTTTCACCAAAATTCTCTTATGTCTATGAACATCATCTCTGAAAAAAGAGAGATGGATGGTGTTATCCTACCCTGAGTGTTATTTTAGATTATTTATATAGTATATAGTACCTCATAGCTATAGGGAACCTCCCTTTGATGAGAGGAGAGACATTTGGTCGATCAATCTCCTTACGCTATGGTTAAAACAACCTATTTTTCCCATCAGTTATTTGGTGACAAAATATTCACCCAATAGTTTTTGGTGACTTTGTTGGGGAATAATATGTAGTTTGAAGCCTCAAGCTTCAAATTGAAGTAGTCCCTATCCTTATCTATTTTAGTTTTCCACTCTGGTAGATCCATGGTATACTCGAAGCTAGAGAGCTAAAGGTATTGTTGACCCTATATTTGATTTGGTACAACAGTGATTTTGACCTATTTCCTTCTCCATCTCACCTTTAACAAACCAAGGATTTTCCTCCTACAAAAATTAGGTCTCTATTACCAGGCAAAGCATCTATTTTTGCTATTAGCAGAGCTTTGTCAATACATGTCCCTCAAACATTTGTTATCCCTCCCTTCAGTAGTCAAATCATAAAAATTCAAGGCCCCTAGGGTAACTCTTTTGGCCCACTTAATTTAAATCCACCTCTACATGAGCTACCATGTAATTTCAAGAAGAATTTATCCAAATTCTTTGGTGATGGGAGAGTTCATCCTGATAAACATATTGTAGCCTTTAGCATAGCCTATGGTGTGATAGGCATGGAGTATGAGGATGTAGCAGTCAAGCTGTTCATAGAAACTTTACAAGGTGATGCTATAGACTAATTTTATCATTTGTAGGCCTAGACCATGACTGACAAGAACACCCTAAAAGCCAAATTCAAAGCTAGGTTCAAGCCTATAGAAGATGTGCATGCCCTACTAGCCTAGCTCACACAAATGAAAAAGGAGCCTCATGAACCTATGAGGGACTTCATAGCTAAGTTTGATAAGATGAGGAATAGGATTCCCATAATTTCTCAGCCAATAGTTAAGAATCTCAAATTCTTCTTCATCAATTTGCAGCTACCTGAAGTGAGTTTTTTTACTAAGACATGCTAGCCACATAGACCTTGTTATTGCTTAGGATTTGGCCACTAAGGTGGAAGATGATCTTATCTTGTCAAGAAAGATAAGGAGATATCCTAACAGAGGTAAATCTTCTTCATCCCCTAAATATCCATCTAAAAGCACCACTGATCCAATGGTGAAAAAGCTGGCAAATGAGTTGCTAGCTCTCAAGAAGCAAATGGTGCAAGGGATGTCTTCTGATCCTTCGTACTGAGATATACTAAGGAATACATTCCCCAATCAGTCATATCAAGGTAATGCTGCTAGAAATCAAGGGCAACTAAATCATATTCCTCCCCCATAGGGGAAGCTTGCCATTGAAGTAGCACCATCCAACTCAGTAGTTGGATATCTCGAAATAGAATCTAATTTTTCCTTCCAACCTGAGTTGAACCTAGAAGATGACATTAATCTCTTCACAGAGGGAGAAGAAGAATTAGCTGGTAACTCCAACATTGGTTTTCTAAATTACCAAGATGAACTTGGAAGTAAAGGTGAAGCATTTGATGGATCATATGTAGTATTCACTAGGTCCCAGAATCAATCAACCCAACAAGATGATAAGAAAAAATAGAGGAGTGACCTCAACCAACAATTTCAATTGCTAAGTGGGGAACCACTCTGTGTTTTCAATCAAAGGACCCAGTGATTGCTAAAAAAGTAAGTACCTCAAGTACACCTTCACATTTAACTTCAATTTCATAGACCAACACCCCCCCTCCTAAAAATTAGAAGGATGAATTGCTTTTCCCTATTCCTAATTTGTTTTAGACATTTGATATAATTGATCTTGTCAAGAAAACCAAAATTCAAATGTCTGAATTTGAATTCCTGCAATCCAACCCAGAGTAGTTGGATAAGTTGGTTTAATGTGTGAAGAATAAAGCCATCCCTATAGGACAAGATGTTAAGAAGGTAACTCATAATCCCCCAAGGAACATGTCCATCCCAAACAACCTTGTCATTACTCCTCCAACTGCTCCTAGGAGGATAGAACCATTTTATGTCTCCTTGCTAATAAATAGACACCAACTGAATGATTGTATCATAGACTCAGGTGCATCTGACAATGTCATGCCTACCAAAGTGGCAGAATCTCTTGGACTCACACTAACCAAGACCTTTGGGAGATGTTTCTCCATGGAGAAAAAATAAGTGCCACTATTGGGACAAATCAAGGATGCCCAATTTATATTTGCAACATTCCCAGATAAGAGAATTAAGATGACTATCTTGATGGCCAATGTCCCATCCTCCTACAACATTCTTTTTGGACAAAATTTTTGTAAGGATGTTGGTGGTGATTTGAGCATGGACCTATCTGAAGTGAGGATCCTGATCAAAGGCGTCATGCAAAAATAGCTCCCTAAGAAGGAGACAAAATATGTTGTCACTCAAACATTAGCACTTAAAGCTCAAATTCTATTTGAGTCTTCAGGCATGGGTAAATATTTCTTATCCATGAAGGAGGTTCATGTGGCATCTGATGAAATTCTTGAATGTGAGATCCTGACAATTGATTCAGACAAAATAGTAGAAGAATTGGTAGGACACAGTGCAAGTGTAGAAAAATCCTCCCCTCTAATTAAAGCAAAATCTAAGAAAAAATTAGTTTTTTGATGATGTCTAGGTTTTGGAATTTGATGGTAGCTATTCTTCTACTGGCTCAGGAGCTAGGATTGTGTTGATATCTCCTTAAGGAGATATTTTTCCCTTTTCTTATAAATTATAGTTCAACAATACTAAAAATACTATTGAATATGGATCGTTGCTACTTAGATTGAAGGTCGCTCAAGATAGGGGCATCAAACTCCTTCACACCAAAGGAGATGCTGAGCTGGTGGTTTGTTAGGTCAGAAACCTATACCAAACCAAAAATGAGAGATTACACCATTACCACAATCTAGTTTGGGACCAAATTAAAAGCTTTGATGCTTTCAACATCTCTACAGTACCCAGGGAATTTAATGACCGAGCTGATGCATTAGCTATTTATATAACTCTTTTTATTCCTCACCTAAATTTTAAGGGAGATAGGTACACTATCAAATTGGTCTTTTGACCAAGTGTGCCTGACAATGCCAAGCATTGGCAAGTGTTTAATGGCGACGACCAAATCATCACCTTTTTGGAACAAAAAGATAGCATTGAACAGCTTCACTTCGAAGGCAATAAGCCTCAAAAAATTGAATCAGACCCTAAAACAAGTTCAAACGTAGGTGAAAAATTCCTATAGCTAAAAAGAATAAAATTCTTAAAGGATTGGTTTCCCTTGAGAAACTATTTGACAAGCACAACAGGTTCATCAAACAACAACAAATGGATTCAAGCTCCTCCCAAGAGTTTGATCAGATAAATTTAGGTACTAAGGAAAATCCCAAGATGGTGAACATCAGGAAGTGCTACACTCTTGAGGAGAAGCTCAAATTTATTGCCTTGCTCTGCCATTACATGGATGTTTTGGCATACTCCTATGATGATCTGAAGTCGCTCAAGCTTGAATAAATTCACCATGAAATTCCTCTCAAGAGTGATTCGGTGCCTTATAAGTAGAAATCCTAGCAGTATAATCTAAATATATAAGGTACTATTCTATCTAAAATACAAAAAATACTAAATGCTAGATTAATTTTGCCAATCCATCATTTCACATGGATTGCAAACATAGTCCCTGTAAGAAAGAAGAATGGCAAAATTCACCTCTTTGTGGATTTCAAAAACTTGAATCAATCCTCTGTTAAGGATAACTACCCTTTTCCCATCATGGATCAAGTCCTTTAAATGGTAACTGGTTCAATGATGTTATCAATGTTAGACGGCTTCTTAGAGTATAATCAAGTGGAAGTTGGTGAAGCAGACCAGCATAAGACTGCCTTTACCATGCCTTGGGGCACCTTTACATATCGAAGAATGCCAATTGGCTTGATAAATGCTAGTGCCACTTTTTAGAGAGTAATAGACCTTGCTTTTAAAAATGAAATGGGTAAGTTCGTTGTGGTATACCTTGATGACTTGACTATTTTTTCCAACCATCGTCTTGATCATGTGCACCATTTGCAACAAGTGTTGGAATGATGTCAATAGAATGGCATTTCTCTAAATCCCAAGAAGTCTATTTTTGGGGTAATAAAAGGGAAACTTATCAGACACATTGTATCTCAAGAAGGCATAAAAATTGACTCAAAAAGAGTCAAATCCATCTAGGATCTTACTCTTCCCACAAGTAGGACTGTAGTTCAATCTTTCTTCAGAAAGGTGAATTTTTTACAAAATTTCATTCCTGAGTTTGCTGAGAAGACTTGCCACATTGTGAACATGATGAAGGGAAAGGCCACTTTTAACTGGACTAAAGAAGGCAAATTGGCATTTTGAGATATCAAGATAGCTATCGCCCATGCCCCAATTTTAGTTTGTCCAGATTATACCAAAGATTTCATGATGTATAGTTATGCTTTCGAGCACACACTTTCAACAATTCTAATTCAACAGAACAAAGGTGTGGAATCTCCCATATCCTTCATGAGCTATCCTCTCAAAGCTCATGAACTAAAATATTAAAATCTAGAGAAGCATGCTTATGTAGTGGTAAAGGCAGTAAAGCACTTTCATTTTTACATCCTGAATTCACACACTATTGCCCAGGTTTCTAATATTATAGTCAAATCCATATTAACTCAGTAGGAGTTTGGAACCAAAAGGAGTAATTGGATTGCTAAAATCCAAGAGTTTGATCTTTTCATCAAACTAATGGAGCTTGTGTGGGGAAGGGGTCTCTACCAATTGATTTCTAATAACATACTAGAAGAAATAGGGCATGAAGAAGCAGAAATTGAAGACCCACTAATAGTCCTCTTTGTCACCACTATGAATGAGTGGTATTCAAATATTGCTCATTTCCTTACCTATGGTGAGTGTCCTACTCACTTATCTCATAAAAAAAAGAGGATTGTTAAGTTAAAAGTTGCCAATTTTGTCCTATGGGACAACGGCCTATATAAGAGGAACCTCGATGGAGTGTTCCTTCATTGCATGGATAAAGAGTAGCAGAACTAACTTTTGGAGCCCTTCCACAATTTAGCCTATGGAGGACATTTTTTTGTGCCTGTAACTACCCATAATATTATGTGAACTAGGTATTACTAACCTACTCTATTTCAAGATGCATACAAATGGGTATGAAGATGTGAACTGTGCCAAAAAATCATTGGAAGACCCAAGTTAGCTGCTTTGCCTCTTAAGCTAGTGGTAATAGAAGAGCCATTTTAGCAATGGGGAATCAATTTCATTGGTGCTATAAACCCATCTTCAATCACTGGACATGATTATGTCCTCGTAGCTATAAATTACTTCACCAAATGGGTGGAAGCTATTCTAGCCAAGCATGCTACTTCAGAAGTAGTATGTAATTTCCTCAAGGAAAACATCATTTCCAAGTTTGGGGTCCCAACCAAGATTGTGACAGATAATGCATCCTATTTCTCTTCCCATGAGATTACTCAATTCTATTTTTATTTTGAGATTACCCTCTCCCACTCTAATTATTTTCCATAAGGGAATGGCCAAACAAAATTGAGCAACAAGAACTTGGTGACCATCATCAAAAAGCTAATGGATGATAACCAATGAACATGGCATAAAGCATTGGTTGATACTTTATGGGTAGACAAAATTAAACCCAAAAGGGTGATAGGTATGTCACCATTCCAACTTTTTTATGGTCTTAATGTAGAGATACCAATCACCTTGGAATTGCCAGCACTAAAATTGGCAAAGGCGATCGAAGATTAGACATATGAAAGCTCCATCGACAAAAGAATCATGTGCTTGACTGAGTTGGATGAGCAACGAACTATGGTGGTGGATCAAATTATTGCACATCAAATTTTGGTGAAGAAACTCTTCAATCAAAAAGCAAAAACCCATAATTTCTAGATTGGAGATCAAGTTATGTTATAGGACAAGAGAATGTTAGGGTGTGGAGCTAAAAACTTCACCAAGGAGCATTCATTATTAGGTTCGGGTCTACACAGACACCGATGTCAATCAGGAGTGACCGACGTCAGTCACAGGTAGTTGCAGAGGCACCGATGTCGGCAGAAGGTCGGCTGATGGCGGTCACAGACAAGCAGCAGGAACCGACGTCGGTTACCTGCGTGTCTAGAAAGCTATTTCCGTGGACAGAAGCGAGTGTTTGCATGATGAGTTTGAGTTGTAGACTCAAGCTCACGTCTCTATTGTTAGCATTACTATTTTTAGAGCCCTTGTTCAAGTGGCTTAACTGCTTGTTGGGTGTACATGCTCAAGTCTCCTAATTCTATATGTAGAATTAGATCTTCTTAGCTTTGTAGTAGATTATTGTAGTTGGGTGAATTATTGTAATTCATTGTGTGAGAAGAACAATACAGAATTGAATCAATCTAGGCTTGTTGGAGTTGATTGTTCTTGAGAGAGAGAGCTCTTGAGGAATAGAGATCTAGTGAGAGATCTATACATCTAGGAGAGGTGTGGAAGAAAGATGTTTTTCTTCAATTGTATTTCTTTTGTAAAGAGTTTGTTAATACAAATTTCTAGGGTGTTTTCTTGTATCTCTTGTTCTTGCTATTATCATTCTAATTACTTGTCAATCTGGTTTAATTCCGTGTTTATTGCTTTCAAAATTGTAATCTATTGTTGGATTGATCCCCCAATAAGTGGTATCAGAGCCTTGGTTACAGGTTCAGAGCTTGATAATTGGTATCAAAGTTTAGGTTCACTAACAGGTAGTTCAGATATGTGTAGTGTGTATTGATTACAGGTTCTTACAGGAGTTTCTACAGGGATTTCTGTTTGAGTGGGAGAAGCAATGGCAGATGAAAGTAAATTGAGAATGGAAAAGTTCAATGGAAAAAATTACCAACACTGGAGAATGCAAATAGAGGATTATCTGTATCAGAAGGATCTCTACTTACCGTTAGGTGGGGTTGCAAAGAAGCCCAAAGACATGGAGGATGAAGAATGGGAAGTTCTTGATAGAAAGGCTTTGGGGTCTATAAGACTGAGTCTACCATCCACTGTGATATCTAATTTATCATAGGCAAAGTCCACGGTAGAGTTGATGACTACGTTAGCAAATTTGTATGAAAAACCCTCAGCTTCCAATAAGGTATATCTTATGAAGCAGTTATTTAATTTGAATATGAATGAAGGTGGATCTGTTTCTACTCATCTGAATGATTTCAATGGTATTGTGAATCAATTAAGTTTAGTGAATATAGTGTTTGATGATGAGATAAAATCTCTTTTAATATTATGTTCTTTGCCTGAAAGTTGGCATGGCTTAGTAATGGCAGTAAGTAATACTGCATCTGCATCAAATATTTTGAAAGTAGAGGATGTTGTTAGTGTTATCTTGAATGAGGAAATATGCAAGAAAAGCATAGAAGAGGCATCCGAGAATGCTTTAAGTTTTGAGAGCAGGGGAAGACAGAAAGAGAAGAGCAAGAAAGGCAGATCAAGATCCAAGTCAAAGGGGAAAGGCAGATCTAAATCCAGAAATGGCAGAAGGCCACAATGCTGGAATTGTGGAAAGATGGGTCACATAAGCAAAGATTGTTGGTCAAAACCTAAGGAGGACAACCAGCATGAAGGAAAGGAAGAAGCCAAGATTGTAGGTATTGCACAGGATGCTTTAATTTTCTCTCTGCATAATAATATAGAATCTTGGGTATTAGATTCTGGTGCATCTTTTCATGCTACTCCTAACAGGGAATATTTTAGTGACTATATCCATGGAGATTTTGGAATAGTGTATCTAGGGGATGATGAGCCCTGCAAAATAATTGGCAAAGGTAAAGTGCAGCTGAAGATGCAGAACATCAACACATGGGTGTTGAGAGATGTGATGCATGTTCCTAGCTTGAAGAGAAATTTGATTTCTGCAAGAAAGTTAGGGGATGAGGGTTGTACAATAACTCTCACAGCAGAATCTTGGAAGGTGACCAAGGGTGCACTTGTTATGGCTAGAGGTAAGAGAGAAGGTACTCTCTATTTGTGTAATTGTGTTACTAACAAATCTCCTTCTGTATTATCTACTACAAAGAAGGGTTAGTTTTCTCAAAACTGGGTCTACTAAGAAGAGGCACAAGTTGGAGCTTGTTCACACAGACATGTGAGGACCGGCTCAGGTTGCTTCCATTGGAGGATCACAGTACTATGTATCTTTCATAGATGATGCTACAAGGAAGGTATGGATATATTGTATTAGGAGAAAATCTGATGTATTTGATACTTTTAAAGTTTGGAAAGCTACGGTTGAGAATGAAACAGGTAAAAGATTAAAGTGCCTGAGATCAGAAAATGGCGGTGAGTTTTGTAGTCATAAGTTCAGAGATTATTGTTACATGCATGGAATCCATAGGCAAAAGATGGTTCCAAGGACACCTCAGTAGAATGGTATTGCTGAAAGGATGAACAAGACAATAATGGAGCATGCAAGATGTATGAGATTGCATGCCGATTTGCCCTTACAGTTTTGGGCACAAGCTGTTGACACTGCAGTATACCTGATTAACAGAGGACCCTCTACAGCTCTGGATGGTGGTATTCCAGAAGAGGCATGGATAGGTAAAAAGGTTGATCTCTCATATCTCAAAGTTTTTGGTTGTGAAGCCTTTGTGCATATAGATAAAGAAAATAGAAAGAAGCTTGATGCTAAGTTTATGAGATGCACATTTATTGGCTATGGCTCAGATGATTTTGGTTACAGATTGTGGAATCTAGAAAATAAAAAGGTAATCAGGAGCCGTGATGTTGTTTTCAATGAAAGAGTGATGTATTGTGATAAGCTAAGGAAGCTGAATCAATCTGAGCAAAGCAATGGTGAATTGGATGAGGTGAAAGTCCAAGATGAGCTCGCGGGAAAAAGAAATAATCACTTGCAGGAAAACACAGAGACCGACATCGGCAGGTTAGGAACCGGCGTCGATAGGACAGAAATCGATGTCGGCCATACAGAGACTGACGTCAGTCGTATAGGTACCGAGGTCGGTTAGGCAGAACTGACATCGGCCAGTAATAGGTCTACAAGTGACTGAGGTCGGTCACTGTCAGAGAAATTGGGTGGACAGCGTGTTGTAGATGAGTCTCAGACACCCATCAGGAGGTCAAAAAGGGTGAGTAAGCCTCCAATTAGATATTCTCCTTCTTTATATTATTTATTGCTAACTGATGGTGGAGAACCAGAGAGTTTTGAAGAAGCAATACAGGTGGAGTCTAAAAGTGAGTGGGAGCGTGGCATGGTTGAGGAGTTGGAGTCCTTAAGAGAGAACCAAACATGAGATTTGGTTGAATTGCCAGTAGGTAAGAGAACACTCAAGAACAGATGGACCTACAGGTTGAAGGAAGGTGAGAATGGATAGATGAGATACAAGGCCAGATTAGTAGTGAAAGGATTTGCACAAAAGCCAGGTATCGACTTTGGTGAGATTTTTTCTCCTATTGTTAAAATGACTTCTATAAGGGTTGTATTGTCTTTGGTTGCTTTTGAGGATTTGCATCTTGAGCAACTAGATGTTAAGACAACATTTCTTCATGGAGATCTGGATGAGCAAATTTATATGGAACAGCCAAAAGTATTTGAGGTCAAGGGTAAGGAGAAGTTTGTGTGCAGATTGAAGAAAAGCTTGTATGGCCTCAAGCAAGCTCCTAGGCAATGGTACTTAAAATTTGATAGGTTTATGATTGAGCATGGCTACAGTAGGTGTCAATCAGACCATTGTGTGTATTTCAAGAGATTTGATAATGGTAGATATATTATTCTATTGTTGTATGTAGATGACATGCTGGTTGCAGGATCTCACATGCAAGATATCTCAAAGCTTAAGGTGAAATTAGCTCAAACGTTTGCTATGAAGGATTTGGGAGCAGCAAAGAAAATCCTTGGTATGAGCATTAAGAGAGACAGGAAAAATCACAGGTTGATATTGTCTCAAGAAGATTATGTGGACAAGGTGTTGAAACGGTTCAATATGCAGGATGCTAAACCGGTAAGCACACCTTTGGCTGGACATTTTAAGTTGAGTAAAGAACAATGTCCTAATTCATATGATGAGGTAGAGTACATGAGTAAGGTTCCATATTCTTCCGCAGTAGGGAGTTTGATGTATGCAATGGTGTGTACTAGACCGGATATTGCCCAAGCAGTGGGAGTTGTAAGTAAGTATATTGCCAATCCAGGTAAGGAACATTGGAAAGCAGTTCAGTGGATCCTTAGATATCTGAGAGGAACCAGCAGTAGGCACTTGTGCTATGGAGGTTCAAATACTTCTCTACATGGTTATGTAGATTCAGATATGGTAGGTGATTTGGATGATAGGAGGAGCACTACAGGTTATGTTTTTACTATAGGTGGAATGGTGGTTAGCTGGATATCTAAGTTGTAGAAGGTTGTTGCCTTGTCAACTACAGAAGCAGAGTATATTGCAGCCATAAAAGCTAGCAAGGAGATGATATGGATGACACGGTTCATGGATGAGCTTGGTAGGGAGCATGAGAGTTGCAGATTGTATAGTGACAGTCAGAGTGCAATCCATTTGGCCAAGAATTCAGCCTTTCATTCTAGAACAAAGCACATACAGCTAAGGTATCACTTCATACGACAGGTATTGGAAGATGGTGAGTTGAAGCTGGAGAAGATCCATACAGATAGGAATCCTGCTGATATGTTAACAAAGTTGGTTACAAAGGAGAAGTTGAATCTTCATTCAACTTCTATTGGTCTTCATGATTGAGTTGAAGATGGAAGAGCTAGAAGATGTTGTTGTACAGGTACTGGTGCAGCTATTTATCTCCAAGTGGGAGATTGTTAGGGTGTGGAGCTAAAAACTTCACCAAAGAGCATTCATTATCAGGTTCAGGTTTACACAGACACCAGTGTCGGTCAGGAGCAACTGACGTCGGTCACAGGCAGTTGCAGAGGCACCGACGTTGGCAGAAGGTCGGCCGACAGCGGTCACAGACAAGTAGCAGGAACCGACATCGGTTACCTGCGTGTACAGAAAGCTATTTTCATGGATAAAAGCGAGTGTTTGCATGATGAGTTTGAGTTGTAGACTCAAGCTCGCGTCTCTATTGTTAGCATTACTATTTTTAGAGCCCTTATTCAAGTGGCTTAACTGCTTGTTGGGTGTACATGCTCAAGTCTCCTAATTCTATATGTAGAATTAGATCTTCTTAGCTTTGTAGTAGATTATTGTAGTTGGGTGAATCATTGTAATTCATTGTGTGAGAAGAACAGTACAGAATTGAATCAATCCAGGCTTCTTAGAGTTGATTGTTCTTGAGAGAGAGAGCTCTTGAGGAATAGAGATCTAGTGAGAGATCTATACATCTAGGAGAGGTGTGGAAGAAAGATGTTTTTCTTCAATTGTATTCCTTTTGTAAAGAGTTTGTTAATACAAGTTTTCAGGGTGTTTTCTTGTATCTCTTGTTCTTGCTATTATCATTCTAATTGCTTGTCAATTTGGTTTAATTCCGTGTTTATTGCTTTCACAATTGTAATCTATTATTGGATTGATCCCCCAACAGAGAAGAGAACCGAAGGGAATGAATGAGAAATTTAATTCCTTATGGAGAGGCCCATTTCCTATTCATGAGCTCAATGGTAAAAATAGTTTACTATTAAATTATTAAGATGGCATGCCCTTTTCACTACCTCATAGTGGGCAGCATCTAAAGCACTTTAATCCTTGAAGTATCGGGTGACATCAGTTGTACATGTGTATATTTGTATAGTCTTTAGTTCTATTTTTGTGTTCATTTTCATTTATTTTTGGCACCTTTCTTTTTGGGTAGCATGATTTTGTATTCCAATGGAATACTTGAAGGCACTAGAGATTCTATTTTCTACTCCCTTCGATTATTTTTACAATTGATGAAAGTTCCCCAACTAGAGCCAACTGTTGTTCCCAAAATCTATCACTCATTTTTGGGGACAACATATCAACTATTTTGGTCCTGTAGGACAAAATTATATCTTCCCTTATCAAAAATGTTATGAGCACTCCAATTCTTTAATTATTTAAGCTTTTTTAGCTAAGGGACTCATAGGTTCAATAGGTTCAACAACTTTAATAGGGGAGCTCTCACAAAGGAACAAGTTCCCAACACTTAGGCATTTCAAGGCCAGTTCAACACTGAAGTTCAATCAAAAGAATTATCGGTGGGCTTCAAACAAAAGATTGAACCATTAAACCATTGAACCCTACCTCCAAAGGTTCAATGGGTTCAAAGGTTCAACAACATCGGTAGACTTCAAAGAGTTAAGCGCTTTGGCAAGTTCAAAGTTTAATGGCTTTAAAAGATTTATAGAAAAGAAGGCTTCGAAGAGTAAAGGTTGAAAGGTCAAACCATTGAACCTTGAACCAAAATGGTTCAATGAGTTCAAAGGTTCAATGATTTCAATAAGATCAAAAGACTTAAACAAAAGAGGACTTTGAAGAAGAAAGATTGAACCGTTGAACCGTTGAACCTTGAACTAAAATGGTTCAAAGGTTCAAGGTTTAATGAGTTCAATAAAGTTTGAGAGACTTAGAAGAATAAAGGATTCAAAGAACAAAAAATGACTCATTGAACCATTGAACCTTGAACCAAAAGAGTTCAAAGTTCAAGGGTTCAATGATTTGTATAGAAAAGAAAAGGATCCAGAAAGTTTGAAGGAACAAAAGATTCTAAGAAAGAGAATGAACCATTGAAATTTGAACCAAAATGGTTCAAAGTTCAAAGGTTTAAAGGTTCAAGGAATTTTAAAGTTTGAAGGAAAGCTTCGAAGAAAGGAAGTGAAAGATTCTAGAGACAAGTTCGAAGAGATGGTTCAACTGAAGAGGAAAGAAAGCGATTGAACCAAGAAAGAGATTGAACCAAGGAAGCAATTAAACCAAGGAGCCGATTGAATCAAGGAGCTAAAATGGACTATCTAAATCATTGAACCATTAAACCAATGCACTTCAAAGGTTCAAGGTTCAATGTGGTTCAAGTGACCAATGACCATGATGCCCTCGTGGATGTCAAATTCAAGGTAACAAAATGCCCATTTATTTTCAAATGTGGCATGGAACTTCAAGACAAAACTTAGTAAACAATTGAAGAAAGAGCCAAAAGAGCCTGTTAAAGGTAAGAAGATAGCCTGAGAGCTCAAATTGCAATAGGAGGGAGGGAAAGCTATAGGAAATCTAAAAATATTTGTGTAAGATTTATTTCTAGTTGGTGAAACAGTCCACCAAGTGGACATCAGAGAGTGTGAACACTCAAGGGCACAACCTATTTTTCTCCATAAAGTAAAAGTGAAGTGGATAGCTATGCAAATATCAAGAAGATGA
The DNA here is from genome assembly GCA_037957365.1 of Torreya grandis. Classification (NCBI taxonomy): domain Eukaryota; kingdom Viridiplantae; phylum Streptophyta; class Pinopsida; order Cupressales; family Taxaceae; genus Torreya; species Torreya grandis. The sequence goes on from JARHVA010000162.1 coordinate 7,043,238, forward strand.
CCAAGTGGCCTATACTTTGGAGGAGACATTTGAGATGAATTGATATGCCACAATTAAGGCTGACGCCCTGTTCTAGCATGGCCCCTTGACAAAACTAAAAATGCATTCAAGGCATTGAATGCAACATGGGTCATTCCATGAAACAAAGTGCCAAGTCTTTCTTGGTTGCTATATATTGTAATCTCTTATTTTATGCAAAAGGATATCTTTTTGTTATCAGAAGCAAAACTCTACCCAAATTGAAAGGCATTATTGAGACTTTGAGCTTAGATTGTTAATCATATTTCTTTACTTGAATGAGAAAATAAGTGACCTTTCATGCTTTGTACTAGAATAGCTTGTGTGGTTGAGGAAATTGTTCTTATGTCTATTTCTTGAATGCATTCTTGTCCATTTAATTTAACAAGTAGAACTAGTGGAAGTAATCAGGAAGGTGTCCTGAAGGTAACTGTGGAGAGACTTTGTGCTGCCACAATTGTCTTTATTGTGTTTATTTTTAATTTATTTTTGTGTAAAGGATCTTGGGATGACTTTGTGCCCCCATTGTCCTTCATATTTCACTCTTTGGCAATTAAGGTGGAGACTTTATGCTACACTTCATTTTGTTGGTTACTACACCATGTTACATTTACTTGTCACTACCAAAAAGAATTCCTGCTGTTTGCTGCAGACCACTTCTAAAAAAAGAGAAGTGCCTTCAGTGTTTTCACTAGAATTCTCCTATGTCTATGAATATCATCTCTGAAAAAAGAGAGATGGATGGTGTTATCCTACGCTGAGTGTTATTTTTAGTTTATTTATATAGTATATAGTACCTCATAGTTATAGGGAACCTCCCCTTGATGAGAGGAGAGATTTGTCCCCTTTTGACGTGGTAAACCTGCACATTTGGCTGATCAATCTCCTTATGTTGCAGTTGAAACAACCTATTTTTCCCATTAGTTAGTTGGTGACAAAATATTCACCCAACACTACATATTAAATGCCTACAAATAGATCCTTGGGAAGGGGTCAAAGTGATTTAACATTTTTGGGAATATTGATGTATTATTCCTAATTTAGCTAAAGGGTCTAAGTAGTAAAATCAATAAATAAATATACAATAGTTAAGCTACTGATTTATGAAATTTAATTATACTTTTGATCTTTCTAAAAATAGTAAGAAGAGATAAAAAAGAAGACTTAATTGGAAAATGATTGATATAGCTAAGACAAAGTCTAAAATTCACTATGCAGGACTGGGACATTATCATAAACCAAGATATGGCATTCATTTTATGATTGGAAAGGAGTGCTAAAAGTGGATAGAAGTGGCACCAGCACTATAGTCCACTTCTATCACTATTGTTTTGGAGATCTAAGCTTTCTAGGTTTTATTCACCAGGTTTGTGTGACCCTATCTATGAAGTTTAAACACCTAAAAGTTTATGTATCTCTCTATATAGTATATTTTGTCTTCAAACACTATTCTCCATTATACTTTGACCAATTTTGAGAAAGAGGGGGGGGGGTTAGTGTGTGTAAGATTCACTAGATGTGTATCCACACCCCTTGTGTGGGCATGTTGCCTACATACCAATACTTTGATGAGGCATCAAGCCATATGTAGTTCTCCCACTTCATGTGCTTTGTGAAATAGATTGTATAAATATGCAAAATGCTAAAGTGGATGTGTTTGAGCTAGCTAGGGACTAGTGTAAAGATTTCAATAAGCTTGTAAGTGTATTGGCTAGATGTATGTAGAGAATAGGGAAGATTTATTGAGTAGTCTTATTTGTATTCTTACTTAGTGATAATTTCCCACCTTTTCCAAATGATATTTAAATGGAATTTTATAGGGATTTATTGGTTGTGGGTTAGATTTACTCGCATTAGGCTGACAAGGATAAGGATGGGGAATTAAAAAAAAATTGATTATTGGGGCCAAAAATGAATTTGGATAGGAATGCCAAAAGTGGACAAGAGTGGTACCAGTGCTATAGTCCAAGTGTAGCTCTATTGTCTTGAGTTGATGGGGCCTAGAGGGATGGATTAGTTATGGAAAGAGTAATCTGTCTAAACTAGGATTAAGTTTAGAAGGCTATGGATGACTAGGAATCAGTGAAAAGATGCCTATGAGGGTCATGAGAGCAAGCAAGAGGGACCTATAGCTTGGGTGTCACAAGCCACACTCAATTTACCAATTTTTTCATTTTATATGACTACATTTACCCCCACTTTATTCTAATGATGCAATAAAGTGAAATATTAAGATTAAAAAAAATAGAAAGTGTACCTGAACTTACCTGTAAGGGTAAAGATTATGAAGTTATTGTGATGCTAGTTGTGCATAGTTAGAGCATGCTATGAAGTATGAATATAAAATAAAAAAAGAGTAGATCACTTATTACTATATATTCTATATCTAAAATAAAAACATACAAAGCTAGGTAAGAAAGAGAAAAAAAGGAATGAATATACCTCATCGAGTATGTGACCCAATACAAAACCTATTGTGGTACTAAGTAATGATGGATGTGCTGGGTATGTGATAAATGAAGGTAATATCATGAATGGAGTCAAGTGCTCAATTCCCTAAGAGTGGCTCAAGAATTTAAAGGTTGGTCCTTTGGCTCCATTGTTACCCACTACGTGAAGTTAGGTGATCCTACATGTGTTAATCAATGTTTGGACTATGTGTCCAATCCCTCTAGATAGGTGGCTCAAGAAATCAAAGGCTAGCTAGTCCTTTAGATCCATCCATACCATGTGAAATGAAGCTATGAACTGATAACAGTATGAAATGTATGTCTCATGAGATGGATCCTAAATCTTGTGAATAGTTTGTAATCTAATAATGATGATGTGGATAGCTGAATGTATCTTGGAAATGAGGACACTCTTGGCCACTCTAAAATATGGAGATTAGGATTGAATGAAAGCCACTCTGAGAATGGTGTACTAGGATTATATGAAAGCCACTCCAAAATGTGAAATTTAGGTTTGTATTAAAGTCAACTCCAAAATGATGCCAACCACTTGCAGATGGAATAAGGCACGCAAATGCTAAGAATGCTTGGGTAATACTGAACTCAAAAAGAAAATAAAATAGATGTGTCATGCACATTGCCCCTAATCACTGGTGTTTGGAACATGGATTATAATTTAGAAGTTATACCAACTACCATATCTAAAACTAGAAGTGAGAGCCATCATGTTGTGCATGATGCCCCTATATTTGGATTCTCTGAGCAAAAGTGTACTAAAAATTGCTGATTCTAAATTGTTCTAATTATACAAAACTATACTTGAACCTAATTTTTTGCCTACTTCTATAAAGTCAAGTTTTTTTGCTATTTAGATAAGAGCACCAAAAGTGGACACTCATGGTACTGATGATGTAGTCCAATCTTGGTGCTATCATCTTGGGCCAAATTTGGTAACTATTCTAGAATTTTCACTATTTGCTTTGTCTATTCTACTTGGTTTGATGTCTGGTTACTATTATGGGTGTTCTAAAAATTACTTTTTTGACTGTTAGGAGCTCTGGTCTCTATGACAAAACCCTTGTTTATTGCCCCCTCTTTTGAGATTAGGAATGAAGACCCTATAATGATTGAACTTAGAAGAAAAAGTCTTGAAAATGTTTTATGTTGTAAAGATACATGATATAGCAATGATAATTGACAAGATATCTCAAGATATAACATGGTTTATAATGAGAGATTGTTAGATCAATAAGGGTATACCTAGATAGATATAACAATGTAATAGCATGTGTAATGTACTGAATTGAAACTAAAATATTTGGTTAGTTTATAGTTTTTAGTTGGAGGGATGGAGCATGATGTCCATCATGGCATCCAAGAAATCAAACATAATGTATGATGTGGATCATGGCATTGTAGACAATAAAAAATAAATCAAGAAACAAGCACACAAGGCAAGAAGCAATAAACATATAAGAGTGGCCAAGGTGCCAAGAAAAAAAGGGACATGGGCACATGTCACTCAGACTAGAAGGCAAGCATACAAGGCATGTTCAAATGCCACATACACATATAATTGGAAGAAGCAGGGTTGGCATGAAAGCCACAATCACATAGAAGATTATAGGTAAAGGACATTGAAAACTGTCCTAAGGCACACACTTGAATAAAAGCAAAGGATATTAGAAAATATCTTAAGGCATGTACAAGAGACAAACAAAAATTGAGAAATACAATCACATCAAGCTATGCCAAGCAAGAAATGAAACCATGTTATAATTGGAAGTACAATCATATCTAAGTAATCAAAGCAAGAAGTGAATTTATACAAAACATGTTAGTATAAGACTAGGTATATGCTAAAAAATACACAAGTGTTATATACTAATGAGTGTTGATAGAGTGATCTATGTAAGCTAGTAAATAATGTACATCAACATGATAACTAGAGTGTGTGGTATAGGAATACCATAACCTAGATGGTGTAGGCATGTAGAAAATACCCCTAGTGGGTATGTGTATCAATGTATGTCTCAATGTAGAAGTAGGATGCCCTCTCAATGGGTAGATTGAAGTGGTCAAGGATCTAGAAGTCACTACACACACTCAAGGAAGATCAAGTGAAGCATGGTAATGTAGATAAATCAACAAAAAATAGCATAAAACAACAAATGTAAGTCTAACATTGTAGTAAAAATGTAAAGCATGGATAATGCATACAATAAAAATATTTTTGGTGTTTTTGAATTATTTGCATGTTTTTATATTTTGAAATTTTGATATAAGCTATATACAATCAATCATAAGGAGACTCTGTACAATAAATATTGAGAAACTATGTATAAGTAAAAAAAAGAAACTATGTACAAGTAAACAAAAAGAAACTATGTACAAGTAAAATAGGATAGGATGATACTAACCGATGAGTCTCATGGGTGACTCCTTATCATGGTGTCTTGTATCAAGGAGAGGAATCGTGCATGATCATGAATCATGATGGAAATGCTTAGATTGTGGCTCTGAAAGCTATATATGCTATAAATGTTATGAAATATTTGAAGTAAAAATGAGTGTGGGGTCCTCCTATAACTATGAGAAGTGGATGCAACTATAGGGCTCTTAGGGACCCATCTGGTAGTAGGAGAAGCTCTCTGAACATGTGTTTTATGAGTAGATGCATGAGATCTCAATGATATTTCTCTAGGTGTGAACACTGTAGCTAAAAACTGTCTAAAATAATAAAACTATGGAGGTGTATGAACTCTTTATGCTAGTGATGAATGCCTCAACTGTGTCTAAGTTAGGAATGGGAGAGGAACTATAATTGGTGGCAAAACTAGAATTGATGGCAAAATTGAAATCGGTGATTATACTATAGAGGATGGCTCTGAAATGGGGAGTGGTAACTCATATAAAACTTTACCAACTATAATAACCTAATTAGTGTGAATGAATTTCATGCACCTATGAATTGTAGAAGGTATTGCTTAAAGTTTCTAAATCCATGGTCGACCAAGTAACATATCATAAACTCCTGAACTAGGAACAATAGTGAATGGTGTGGCCACATGTGTTGGACCAACCTGTAGAGGAAGTACAATCTCACCTAATGAACTTTGTATGTGCCCACTAAATTTAATGATAACTATGTCCATCAAGGTAATATACTACTTTGAATATCCCAAATTCTATAATAATGCCATAGTGCACATGTTCACATTGGATCCATTGTATATGAGAATACTATGAATAAAATGATTATGAATTTAAGCTCTGATAAAGAGTGCATGATAATATGAATCATCCTCGATGATCTCGTGCTCTAATAAGGAGATGGAAGGTTTAACTAAAACTCTATAATTGTATACACCAATCATGTTGCTCAAAATATGTGTCTCAATTGAAGGTTCCTTATATGTATCTAGTGGGGGATGTGTATGATATACATGGTAGATCCCTAATGTATCCCTTGTTTCTTATTTAGAATGTTATGGAAAGGGATTTGAGAATATTTTCAAAGATTTATCCTATGTTTGCTTTTCCTGAGGAGGCTCAACTAAAGTGTGAAGATCAATAGGATTTCCATCTATCAAATCATGTATCTTATGTCTCAAACTGATGCATCTATTTGTTTTATGGCTTGGTGCCTTGTGAAATCACAAAATGCATGATGATCATATCCCCATGAAAGAGGATTTGTTGGTTCAACTTCTCAAATAAGAGGGAGAGATATGATGTTACATTTCAATAGTTGTAAAAATCTCGCTGGACAAATTGGTAGATTGGTAAAGGTTTGTTGAGGAGATGCTGATAAAACCATATGTTGAGGGGGATTAAAAGCTGCATTAACTATTGGTTGATTCTGACTCTTGCTATCATTGACCTTGAATTTGTATGGAACTTTGATATTACTCTTATTTGTTGTTTTTGATATACTTATGTACTTGAGTTTGCCCATTGAAATTAGTCTGACTTCTCTTTCTTTTAGTGTGTGACACAATTTAGTGAAGGAAGATAATCTTTTGAACATAATTGATTCATGTAAATCTAGTAGAAGACTCTATTTGAATAGATATTGTAACTCTTGATTGGTCATGGGGCTAGTCATCTTAGTTAAAATAGTCTTATATCAAAGAACATAATCTGTGAGATGCTCATTTGACCTTTATTTTTGTTGTGCAACTCGGGCATATGAAACCTTGTCACCAATGTTGATGCTAGAATGGGATAGGAACATGTTGGCTAAAGGATTGAATGCATTGACCGATTGATTAGGTAGACTGTAGAACCATTGTAAAGCATAATCCTTTAGGCTCTATGGAAATAGCTTGGTAAATAGCCAGTCATTTGGAACATAGTCCAAGCATGATTTTGTAGTCATATAAAATGCATAAATTGATAAATTAAGCATGGATAATGACACCCAAACCATAAGTTCCTCTTGCTTTCTCTCATGATCCTTATAGGTTTGTTTTCACTAATTCCCAGTCATCTATAGCCTTCCAGACTTGACCCTAGCTGAGCCATGACCCTCTTTTCATGATAAATCTTTTCCCTAGGTCCTATTTGCCCAAGACATTAGTGACACACTAAAAAAATAGTGCCAATGCCACTCTTGTCTACTTTCAACACTATTGTCCAAGCTCATTTACATCTCCAATGGTCAATTCCTTCTAGTTTCCCATCCTTATCCTTACCAACTTAATGCAAGCAAATTAAATCCATGACCAATGGATCCCTATAAAATCTCATTAAAATATCATTTGGAAAAGGTTGGAAAATATTATCAAGCAAGCAATAATACAAGTGAAACCACTCATGCAATATTCCCTATTCTCTGCATACAACCATCTAGTATAGTCCTAAGCACATCTAAATCTTTGCATCAGTCCCTAGACATCCTTAATCAAATCTAGTCTAGCATTCCTTGCAATCTCATATCAAGATTACACCAAGAACTTTCAAAGGGAGAACTACATATGGATTTATCCCTCTTCAGAGTATTGGTATGTAGGCAATATGCTCACAATGGGGTGTAAAGCACATCCAGTGTATCTTACACACACTAAACCATTTTCTCTATTTGTCAAATTTTTATTCAAGTACATTAAAGGCACATAAAAAAATAAAATCAGCTCTATAGGGAGTACTGCTGATAATGAGGCATCATAAATTCAGAGATGATGTCACACAGACTTGCCAAAAAAAACCCAAAAAGCTTAGATCCTTAGAACAATAGTGTTAGATAAGGACTACAATGTCAGTGCCACTCTTATCCACTTTTGGTTCTCTTATCTAATCATAAAATGAAATCCATAATCCTATTTGTGACAATGTCCCAAGCTTTCATAATGAATATCAGACACTATCTCAGTCGGATCAACACAATTTAATCAAAGTCTTATTTTCTCCCTCTTATTAATATTTTTAGAAAATCTCTAATTACAAACAAATTTCATAAATTAGTAACTTATTTACTACATATTATTTATTGATTTATCAATCTAGACCCTTTAACTAAATTAGGAATAATAACCAATATTCCCAAAATTGTTAAAACGTTTAGTGAACTTGACTTACTTTGTTTGTGCACAAAAACCCTAGAAATCCTAGGGTTAAATTACTACTAATTTTTCCTATAAATTTATGAATTTTACTTGAATATTTGAATCATAAATTCATGTCAAAATTTTAAAATTTGTATTAATTTTAAAATATTTTTCTTTCAATCTCTAGTTGCATATAATAGCTCTTATTACTTGTGAAATATTACCTTACGTCTATAATCAAATTGCACAAAATGGATCTTACTTATCTACAAATTTTTCTTATATTTATTGAAAAAAATAAAGAGGCCATCATTTGTCCTATCATGTAAATGATTGAAGAAGTTTATCATATGTTAGTACAAAGTTTCATTATTTGCATTTCATGCTTATTTTTCATAATATGGGATGATGTCAAGAGAGTCATTTTTAAACATAGTAAGAAACCTCTCCTTCAAAGCAAAGCTTACTTGTCTTTTATACAAGATTTCATCTCTTTCTCTTTATCTCTCATATTGGAAAATTCTCAATTTTATCATGCTAAACACATTAGAAATGTCATCACATATGCTAAAAGTTTCTTATGAATTCATTTACAAATTCATGTTCACTATCCTTTGTTTTCTATTCATCATGTGGATTTTTTTTCAAATTTATCATGTCAAACACATCAACAATGTTATGTTACATGTCAAAATTTCTATACCTTCATGCACACTTTCATACTCTCTATTTATTGCTTGCTATTTTGCCTATGGAATACTCTTTATAAACATATTATTACACACATTATCACTCAAAATTTATACATTTCACTCTACATTCATACTTTATTCCTAAATTCATATAACTCATTGGCCACTTTTGAGTATCTCCCTATCACTACTAGACATAAGCAAACAATAGTGGTTGTATTTATCCCTCCTCCCTTCAAACTTGGTACTATTGACCAGGTTTGACTTTTAGTCAAAATTAGACACCCCTAGGAAAAAAATTTATTTTTAAACATTTTAATGGGTCTTAATATATTTTCATAGGAAGTATTAATTTTTATATGATGTCATTTAAGGTTATTTTATCTTTGGTTTTAGTTGCTTTGGTCAACTTGTCCATTTGGGGTCATTTTATGTACTTGTAGGGGTCTTTAATGCAATTGGAATAGTTACCAAGGTGAATAAGTGTAATATTTTCATTGAAAAAATATAATAAGTCAGTTTAGGTGTGAGGGATGTTAGTTACCTCTAAATTTTTCAAGTTATTTAACTGAAATTATTAAAAAAGATGATAAATGGTACTTGTATGGATTTTTGGGAAGTGTACCACATGGGGAAGATCATGGGGGGTATAATAATACTTATAAAAATAATCTCCATTCTTGTTTTTATCTGAAATAATCGTTTGGATGCCAAAACTATTCTACACATTTCTTGCTCTTCTTGGCAGACTGAAGTAACTTACAGGTTTTTGCTTGGTATGGATAGCTCAACATGTTTCAAGGAAATTGATTTTAGGAGGTTGTTTTAAACTCCAATAAATTATTTTATATATAATAATTTTGAATTGTTGTCAAATTTTCTTCATGAACCATCCATTTGAAGTTGACTATTTAGATTTGCTTGTTCATTTATGCACCCTGCAAGTTTTGCTTTGTTTTGGAAGATGTCATATAATATAACTTCTAAGATTGCTTCTAAGGAATTTTTAAATAATTATAAAAATATTACCACACTTTTTTTCATGTTTCATAAGTTTGTGATAAGGAAACCATCTCAAATTTTCAAGGAGAGGCACTTTGGATGCAATGGGTAGTTTTGCATCACTTTCAAATTGTCATGGTTTCTAAGAAGTTCCAAGGGGTGGTGTTGGTGTCCTATAAATGTTTTAAAACTTATCTTGAATTAATATTCACATTTAATCTTCATTCTCCAAGGAATTCTCATTATTTTCAAGCTCCATGACACCCAAATAGTCACTTAATGTTCTTCATTGCTCTATCCCAAGTGTACATAGGTGACTTTTAGGTTGGAACTGTTGTGTTGAAGTTGGTTTGAAGGTGTCCTTGATGAAGTTCATGTTTTTAATGTTTAAAATACAAATTTAGTGTTCTTTAGTATGTTTATTATCATGTTTCTTACCCAAATACACACCTTACTTGCATATATTCAACCCATGCACATACACAGGGATTTATTGGGTGATGTCATGCCATAATAAGGACATTAGAATTGGTGTCAAGATCTTAGAAGATATAAATAATAAATTTTATAAGTGGTTTGACTCAAAAATCAAGATATTCAATACAATGTTCATCAAATCCATACCCTATCTACCCCTTTCTTTTCATTGTTCATGCATTAAATACCCACCTATAGGTGGTCTAGACAAGGGATGAGGTATTCATTGAAGGCATTGAAGCAAAGATGAGACCCTTTTCAAGTACTGAAAAGATAAGGGAAAATTATACACATTTTTAAATTATTTTAAGGGCTAAGTAATAGTGTGAGACTATTCAAAAAGGCAGTGAACTATTATAGGCCTATTCTCCCTAAATTGGTGAAATAGAGGTTTGGAAACTTTTTGAGATTATCCTAAAACATGAGGGTAAGTGTCTCAAGGTGGATAAAAATAAATCATCTTTACCTTAGAATAGAATAGGTCCATGAAAAGTTTGATATCAAGATACTAAGTGGAAGATTGAAGTGACAAGCCTCAAAGATATCCTCAAACCCACTAAAATACCTTAGTAATATCTATAGGCCTATGAGGAAAATAGTTATTTGGTCACCTTAAAGGGCATTTTCAAGAATGGATAATGATTTATATGGTTTTAAAAGATAAAAAAAGGTCATAATTAATTAATAAGAGTTGAGAAAATACATTTTACATGCCCATGACCACCTACAAGGCTCCTTCAAGTATGAAATGGTAACCTACAACAGTCTAGCAGGGTCTTAAGAGGAGTATCTCAGTATAAGGGGACCTAGTTCATGATATAAATAAAATAAAAGTAAGGCTCAAATTAAATATAGAAATATATGACACAAATTAGGTTTCAAAGAACCTGTTAACACCATGATCAAGTGGATAAGGTCTCATTCCACCTATAAGTCTTGGGATAAAACTCAGGTTAGACAGGTAAGATGATGTAGACAATAGGTTGGCCTTGAATTTTGATGGATTTTCATGAAAATTAAAGGTTTCTAAAAGTATTATAAATTTTTTTTTACCCAAATATTTTAAAGATAACCTTTGTATACCATAGACAAAGCCAAAACAACCTACAGGCAGGGGTATCAGTTAAGGTACAAATGGGGGCCCAGTTTGGTGATGAAGTGCATTGATATAGTGAATGGGAGCTCAAAATTAATGAAAAAGTGAATGAATACCTCAAATAACATTTTATTGGTGTCATAAAACCATTTTTTATTGAAGAAAACAAGTTTATTCAGGGTCTCAAACCCTTGTTTTCACCTACAATAGGATCTAGGCAAGCAAGGAACAAAATGAGACATGGACTACCTAGAGAGAAAAGGAAGGTTAAAATGATTATAAAATGATATAATATGATAAAAAAGATTAAATAACATTCAAAATACATTACTAAGGTTCCTAAATGTTTTCCACAATTGTCAAATGAGCATCAATCTGTACAACTGTCTAGGAGAGCTCTTAATCTAATAAGCAAAGGTAAAATATCTCTATAAGAAGAGGGTTTGAAAGGGTTTAAAAGATTCATGAGAATTATATTCAGGTAGTAAGAATTTTTAAATATTATTTAGGCATATAATTTTTGTGGAGTGGTCATCCATAAGTGGATTTAGACAAAAATGCAAGAAAAAGGGGTTTTAGCCCTTTTTTAAGACAACTTAAGTTGGTTAGGTACCTAAATGAGGGAGTCTGACATTTAAATTTGGTATAGAGCATAATTATGACATTATAGAACTATAAAAACTTTATTTTTTCCATTGGGATGAGGAATATATCTTTATATTTTGTTTTAGAGATCAGCCACTCATGAAAATTAGAACTTTGACAAGATAAGCAAAATATGGCAAAATGAGTGGACTTAAGTTGAGGCCTTGAGATATTAAAGTAGAATTTTATGATGAGTATGGAATATTTATGAATTATAATGAATAATAAATCAATATATAACCCTCCAAAATGACCTAATTATTCATGCACATAGCCAAACTAGGCAAGTTCCCACTAGGCCTAACTGGGAAATGAGAGAGAAAATATTAAAATGAGTGTTTTAAATGTCATATGATGACTTGGTGAGTATTAATGAAGTGTAAAAATTCATAATTAACCATCCTAAATAGGTTATAATATCCCAAGTGATCTAAACTTGTAGGGGGTGTGTCAAGCCCATTAGGCCTTAAGGAGACTTGAAGTCAAGTGGAGGTCTACCTTTCATTTCTAGGCCTTGATGATCTATCCATATGATTGGGACATGATTATGGATTGTTTTAAAACATGTATGAGCCTTTTTATGTATACAACCTTGTAGGATGATTTTTTTTGACCTGACAATAGCTCAAGCATGTAGGAAAGTGGAGAAACAAGATTGATAGGTCAACTTATAAAGCTCATATCTTTGCTAAGGATCTAAATAAGGAAAAAAATGGTTAGGGGAATTAGATAGGGTCCTAAACAATTTTTTTTGGCATTAGTTGGAAATGTGAATGTGCCATCTGTATGAACGATCTTTAAGAACATAAATAGTCTAAAACCCTTAGAGGAACCTAATGGAGAAAACAAGCATGTAGATCCATTAAAATGGTATAGTTTGGAAAGGAAACCTATTGGATAATGGATAAGACTCACTCAATATCTCACCCATGAAAATAATATGTACCGAACTCTATGAACAACATGCAAAATAGTGTTTTTCTCACCTTTTTCTATGTTTTTTAGGTTCTAGGAAGTTTTATAAGATGTAATAAAGTTTAAAGGGAGGATAAATACTTATTATAACTCCCTATGGTAATTTTATTCTATGAAAAAACTTTTAAGTGTCCAAACTAGAGATCTCCTTTTAGCCAATCAAAATTGGCATAGTGAGCACAAGAGTGAAAAGTGTGGGAAACTTAAATAGATGTATTTTTAAGGTGAATTTGAGAATTCTAAGACCATGGATGGTATTTACACATTCCTCTCACTCCATCCCATGAATTTTCATGGTAAACAAAAGGAATTTTTGAGGCCAAGTGTGAGGGGTAACTGAAATAAGGAGCTTTCTAAACTATAGACATTGATTGCTTCATTCTAGGAGTTTATAAAGGAGTAATAATGTAACCAATGCATGTAATTACATGATTTAATGCCTTCCTCTCTTATTCCCATCATCAGACCTATCCCTAATTAGTTTTGGTACATTCAAATAGGCCTAAATGATGGCCATTTTTTGAGCCAAGATAAGGAATTTTGAGACACTTTTCATCAATTTCATGAGTTATATGGACAATTGGATCTCCTAACATTACATGGTTCACCTCATGCCTATTTATCATGCAAATTTTAATTCATTTTTTTATATTTACACATGTCCAAGTGACTTTTGGACTTCATTTACCTTATTTCTCTCTTAAAGGCTATAAATATGGACTCTCTTGCCTCTTTTTGGTAGCCTCCATCGGTTGATGGTGAAATGCTAGTAAATTTTGTACTTGAAGGAATCTTGAAGAAATAAACAAGTGTTTTTCGTAGTTACATGTTGAGTAATCGAGTGTTAGTGCAATCTTGTTGGTCGTGTCTAGTAGAAGATCTTTTCTAGCATGTTATCCTTGATTGTCTACCAAGTGTACAAAAAGGGTATAATTTTAGGTCTTTTTAAGTATTATTTTATTAGTTTATAGGTGTTTTATAAGTTTTTTATGACTATATTACCTCATGGAATCATCTATTACCCTCCTAAGTATCAAATACCTTCTTGAATCTAACATATGAAGCATTGATGTGACAATGCATTTTGAGTTGAGTTTTGTGTGAGAGAGACTTTGTTTTGTATTTATGTAGTATATATTCAGTCAAATAGGAGGATATTAAAAATTGGTGCATCACATTTTTTATTTTTCTTATTTTTTTTCTCAACCTTTTTCATCCACAAGTTGATAAGTAAGGAAGTGCTCTAAAGAGTGTATCAAGGGAACTAGCCCTTATAGAGATTCATATCTCAACATTATCACCCATAGCAATGGGGATGTTTCCATTATTCCACTTGGATGATGAGATATAGTCATCTCCTCAGGGGTGAAAATCCAAGTGTCAATAGTTTTTGGCATGCCTGGTGTGACTCTAAGTCTAGAAGATTATTCAAGATTGGTGTTGGTCTTGGCATAGTTGCAGCTATAAGAGCATCTAAATTTAGTACCTAGTGACTCCACTATATTTTTCAACTCTTTGGTTATTGATAAATTCCTAATTTCCATGCCAAAGGTGACCACTAGGTTTGTTGCTAAAGGTTTACCTTTTGAGTGTGTGCAATTACCCTTATATTTTGATAGAAGGTTTAGGTTTGTGATCAACCATCCTTATTCAAGAGAGTTGGGTTTTAAGAATTCTAAGTTATTTTTTAGTTCAATATCTAATACACAAATTTAAAATTCAAATATGGATAAGAATTAACCTTTTTTAGAATTCACTAGATCATCTCCTTTGAATCTTGCCCAATATGACCAAATTCTAGGACCAACCCTTAAGAGTGTTCAATATTTTAGTGAAGATGGTCCTATTACTTCCATTAAACACATTAAAAACATAGAAAAATTATGTAATATCCATAATATCATTAAATAAAGTGTGTCTATTATTTTTTTGGCATTTTCTTTCAAAGGAAAAGTCTTGGATTGGTATGGGACTCTACCTGAAAATTATATTGGTTCATGGGATGAACTAGAAGATCTATTGACTAAGAGGTTTGGAGAGAAGAGTGATCATCTATCTCTAGCTGAGAAATTGACCACTATTAAGAGGGAACCACAATATTTTAATAAATATTTAAACACTAAATTTCAAAAAGCATGGGATATGATCCTAGCTGTTATGAGGCCTACTCCAAACTATGCATTCTTGTACTATCTAAAAGCATTGAATAGTGATGTAGTCATGATGATCCAATACATGGGTGGGAATACACTCCCTAAAGAATATGAGATAGATTTAAATGTTTATAATTTTATTTTTCAGGTAGGGAGTATTTCTCCTAAGCCTCTAATACCATTTTTCCTTTATTTGTAACCTCCTAGTCAAGTTACATTACCTACCTTGGCTCCTTTGTCTAGTCATGAGAAATTTGGCATTGTCCCTTCAAATAAGATCCATGAAGTCAAAATATTGTTATAAAGTTTCACTAGTGATTTTTTTTCCCTAAAAAGGTAACAAGCCCAAGGTTATAGGCCATACTAACCCTACAATCATTTTGGGCAAACCAATAAACTTCCTTTTTAAAGTAATATGTAAGGATAAGGTCAAATCACCCATGCTAGGCCTTCAAAAAGCTAAAATCTTAATGCTCCCTCATCCTATAAATATATTTTTTTCACTCAAAATAACTTGGTTCAAGAAAAACCATGCTATCCATCTTTTGATAAAAATCAAGAACAAGTTACTTATGTAAATGAAATGCACAACCAAACCATGGTAATGCAAGGCAATCAATCTTTTCAAGTTTCAAGTTTTGAAAGACCAATGCAAAGTGGGGTGGATAATGGTCAACCATAATATGATTCTACCCTAATAAATCATTTTTAGGGGGATTTTTGTGTTATCAATCACTTGGGGAATCCAAGTAATATAAATACTAGTGTTTTTTCTAACACTAGGTCCAAGAAAAGGGTTGTTGAAGAGCAACAAGGAGCAACTCAGGGACCTATTTTTGTCCCCACTTCATCTCCAATGGTAAGTGTGTAAAATTAAACTCTTATAGTATAATAAAGTCAAAAAATTTAGAATGTGAAGATAGCTCCTATTCACCCACCTTCACAAGCTACACCACAAGGAGCTAGTGCTCCTAAGGAACCCCCAAAGGTGAGCAATTATTCCATTAATGTTTTAGACCAGATGAAGAAGATATACATGAACATATCATTGTGGGATTATTTGACAATACTAGGGCAGAAATATATGCTCCAAAAATAATTGAAAGGATTGGGTAAGCAAGTTGGCTCATCTAGGAATGAAAATGTTGTCCTAGTTAATGGAACTCAACCTATATATGGTCATGTGAAAAAGAATGAAAAAGCTAATCCTTTATACCTATCTCTAATCATTAGTGATTTATTGGTTCATAATTTCATCATAGATAGTGGGTCTAGTAATTTAGTTATGCCCAAGTGTATAACAGATAAACTAGGCCTCAAATATGAGCCAATGACTAAAGGACTCTTACAATTAGATGGATCACCAGCCAAGACTTTGGGGGTAGTTAAATATTTTAATTTGATATTACATGTTTTTCCTACCTTTTATATTAATTATGATGTGGTTGTGGTTGATTTACCTCCATACTTTGCCCTTTGCTTGTCAAGAGAGTTTACAGCTAAGATAGGTGGATACTTGGCAGCCAATTGGCCCTACATGGTGTTTAGGACAAAGTATGGTACTAAGGTGAAGATTGAATCAGAACCTATTCATCATAGTCACTTGGAGTCTTACAAACCTAAAGTGGCAAATGTCAACTATGCCATCATTGATGAAAAGGAACTCCACATTGACCAATCTCCAACATCTTCCCTTGAAGGAGTTTTTGATTTATACTTAGATGAATGGGGAGATGATAATTATGAGCATGATACTTAAAATTTCATCGAGGAATATGGTTTTTAGGTATATTTTATTCATGAGTAGAAATCTTTCATTCTAAATTTGATGAGGCCTAGTGAAAATATAAATGGTTTATGGCAACTTTTCTTTGATGGGTCAAGGAGCAAGATTAGGGCAGGTGGTGGAGCAATGTTAGTTTCCCCTTATAAGGAAAGGTATTATTCAACTTTAAAATTTCAATTATCATGTACTTTTAATGTGTAAAAATATGAGGCCCTCATTCATGGCCTTGAATGGGCAAAGAAAAGAGGTGTCAAGGAATTGCAATTGGTTGGTGATAGTGAGTTAGTTGTGAATCAAGTGAGAGGGTAGAATTTGACCAAGAACTCTTTGCTTAAGTCCTATAAGCATAGAGTGTGGGATATTGTGGAAGGTTTCAAAGATTTCAAAATCACATATATTCCAAGAGAGGACAATAAGCATGCTAATAGGTTGGTAGAAATTAGAACTTAGTTTGATGTTCTAAAATGGATAAAAGAGGATAGGAACTAGCCACATCTCAAGGTAATTATAAGGCCTTCCATACCAGATAATGTCACTAGTTGGCAAGTATTTTATAGTGACCAAAAAATAGATATTTTTATACAAGAGGAGGCTGAGTTTTATTCTAAGAATCAATATAAATACATCATAAATATGGAGTGTAGATTGTCCAATTGAAATCCAACAAGCTTCCTAAAAGCCTAATTACTCTTGAGAGCTATTCAATGAGGATGAATAGATAAATAAAGATAAGGTAATCATTTATACCAAAAAGAGAACTATGAAAAGTTATAAATGTTTAAGGATAAGTTAATTGCACTTAGAAAAGTATGCACTATCAAGAGAAGTATGCTTTCATTGAGTTATGTAAGGATTTTTCTGATGTCTTTGCAAGGGAGTATAGTGATTTTAAGGGTTTTGATCCAAGCCTAACTCAAAAAACCATAGAGATAGATGAGAATGCCAAAAATATAAATAAAATAAAAAGACCAATCAATCCTAAGATTGAGCCCCTCATGAAGAAATAACTCACTAAGTTGATTGAGTCCAAAATCATCTTTCCTATTAAGCATTCATCTTGGTTGGCAAAATTAGTCCTTATTAGGAAGAAAAATGGAGAGATTAGGTTATGTGTTAAATTTATGGACTTGAATATATTTTCCTTGAAGGATCATTATCCCCTCCCTTCTATGGAATAAATCTTGCAAGTTGTGGTAGGTAGTGAAAGGTTTTATCTCCTTGATGGGTATTTTAGGTACAATCAGATTTTGGTGAAGTAAAGTGATCAATATAAGACAACCCTTACTACTAAATGGTGTACATATTAGTGTATAAAAATTCCTTTTGGATTGTCTAATGCTAGAGATAAATTTCAACATGTACTGTATATGGCTTTTCAACGACTAATCAATGACAATGTGTTGGTGTATCTTGATGATGTAATAGTTTTCTCCAAGGATGTAAAGGATCACTTGAATCACCTAAGAAATTTTTTTGAGAGGTGTAGAGAGTTTGGGATATATCTAAACCCAAAGAAATGTGTGTTTTATATCCATGAAGGAAAACTCTTAGGACACATTATCTCTAAGAAGGGCTTATCCATAGATCCTGAAAGGGTGAGTGCCATCTTGGCATTGTCTTTGCCTAAACACAAAAAAGGTTTGAAAATTTTCTTTGTGAAAATAAATTTCATAAGGATATTCATTCCTAATTTTTATAACTTGGTCAAGCCTCTAACCTCTATGCTAAGGATGAAGTTTTCACTTGGACAAGAAGGAGGAAGGAAATTTTTGAAGAGATCAAATAAGCTATTACTCAAGCTCTAACCCTTACAAGTCCTAATTTCTCAAAGGGCTTCAATTTTTTATACTTTTGGAATTAATGAGGTAATTTATACCATGCTTACTTAATAAAATGAATATGACTTGAAGCAACCTATTGCCTTATTTACAAGGATTGGAGGGATATGAGGTAAGATACACATATGTTGAGAAGCAAGTACTTTTAGTTATTAGGAGTCTAAAGAAGTTTAGGAATATGTTGTATAATAACAAGATTCACGTATTTTTACCTCATTCAAGTTTTAAATACTTCATTTCTAGTAGAGTTTTGAATGAAAAGAGGGTTGGTTGGATCACAAAAGTGATGGAATATGATGTAGAAATCAAGACAACCAATTTAGTGAAAGGGAAGGGGTTAGGTGAGCATCTTGTTTCAGATTTGAAGGAGAAAAGGAGGTTTTTTTGGTGCTCCATTATTACAATATGATATTTGTACCTTTATCAATGAGAATTTGGACACAAGATATGGTCCATTTTCTTCAAACCAGTGAGTGTCCACAAGGCTTTGATAGAGCTAGAAGAAGTTACTTTAGATTGTAATCCATTCCTTATGTACTTGTTGATGGAGTATTGTTTATTAAGGAATTTTTAGGTGTGTTATTGAGGTGTATTTAATCAGATCAGATTGATACATTACTATTTGAATTTCATGATGGACTAGTTGGTGGTCATTTTGCTCCAAGAACCACAGTTGCTTGGATTATGAGGGCTGGGTAATTTTGGCTTAATATGTTCAAATACACCCATTATTGAGTAAGGAAGTGTCCAAAATGTGATCTATTTTATGGTAAAAAAAATATTTCTACCTTTCCTCTTCATCTAATTCAAGTTGATGCACCCTTTATGCAATGGGGTTTGGATTTCATAGGCCTAATAAATCCACATTCTAGTGTTGATACAAGTGGGTGTTGACTGCTATAGATTACTTTACAAGTGGGTGGAGGATGTATATATTAAAGAGGAAAATTAAAACTTAGTTCAAGACTTATATGAAGGTATAATAACAAAGTTTGGATCTCCTTCAATGATTATTTCAGATAATGCATTAGATTTTCTTGGAACAAGGACAAGTGAATGAGATTTGAAACATGGCATTTATGTTAGCACATCCTCCAAATAATATACACAAGGGAATGGACTAGTTGATTCCACCAATAAGAATATAATTAGAATCATAAAGAGGACAATGGATAATAATCAAAGGACTTGGCATTCCAAGTTGAAGACATTCCTTTGAGTTGATAAGATCACACCAAAAATAGCTATTGGAAACTCACCATACACACTTGTCTATGGAAGAGAAGATATATTTCATATTTCACTTGAACTACCAATATTAGACCTCACTTATTATCTTTAATTGATGGAGAATGAGAGCATGGAAGTCAGGTTATGTGAGTTGATGGAGTTTGAGGAGACAAGAGATCAAGCTATGCAAACTATGAGAACTCACCAAGAACAAACAAAGAGATACTTTGACAAGAAATACATGCCAATAAGTTTCAAGGAGGGATAAATTTCCCTAAAATGGGATGAAGATAGAGCTAAAATTGGAAGACAAACAAATTTTAATGCTTTGTTGAGTGGCCCATATGTGATCACACAATGTAAGCAACACAATGCTTTTCAACTCTCAAGGTTGGATGGAGAGGAGATTCATATCCAAATAAATGGAATCTATCTTAAAAATTTATACTAAGGTTATTATCTATCTTTTTACATAGTTTATTGCTTTCCTTGTGTTCTCTAAGTGCTTATGCACATGTGTGAGTTTTGTCTTGTCTCTTGCCTTATTTGTGTCTTACCTTGTCTTGATTTTATTGGTGTGGTGTGTTTACTTTGTGTTTATTTTTATGAAATTAATTAATAGTCATATTCAAGAATCCATTGAATCCATATTCACTTGGTAGGATAATGCTACTAGTCCTTAGTATAGTAGGCATACTACCCCTATGAGTCACCATTTTGTTGACCAAGTTTGACTTTTAGTTAAAATTGGGCACCCATAGGCAAAATTTGGATTTGTAAACATTTTAAGGGTTATTAATATATTTTAATAGGAAGTATTACATGTTATATGATGTCATTTAAGGTCATTTTAGCTTTGGTTTTAGTTGTTTTGGTCAACTTATCCATTTGGGGTCATTTTATGTACTTATAAGGATCATTAATGACATTAGCATAATTACCAAGGTGTGTAAGTGTCATATTTTCATTAAAAATGTCAAATAAGTCAGTTTAGGTGTTATGTATGTCAGCTAACTATAAATTTTGTAGGGTTTTCTACTGAAATTGTAGAAATTAACAAAAAAAGAGGGAAAATGGCAATTATACAAATTTCTAGGAAGTGTGCCATGTGGGGAATATCATGGTGGGTATATTAATCTTTATAAAAAAAATCCATTATTTTTTTTATCTAAAACATTATTTTGGATGCCAAAACCATTATGTACATTTTTGCTCTTCTTGGTAGACTAGAGTAACTTATAGGTTTTTACTTGGTATAGACAGCTCAGGACGTTTTAAGGAAAATGGTTTTGGGAGGTTGTTTTAAACTACATGAAATTAATTTACATATAATAATCTTGAATTTTTATCAACTTTGTTTCGTTAACCATCTATTTGAAGTTGACTGTTTAAATTTACCTGCTCATTTATGCACCCTACAAGTTTTGCTTTGTTTTGGAAGATTCCATATAATCCAACTTATGATATTGATTAAAATGAATGTTTACATACTTATCCAATTATTACAACACTTTTTTTCATGTTTCATAAGGTTTTGATGAGGAAATCATCTCAAATTTGTAAGGATAGGCACTTTGGATACAATGGGTAATTTTTCATCACTTTCAGGTGGTCATGATTTATAAGTAGTTCTAAGGGTGGTGTTGGTGTCATATTGATGTTTTTAAACTTAAATTTCCTTCCTATTCACCTTTAATGTTCATTCTCTAAGACAATCTCATGATTTTCAAGCTCCATGAAACCCAAGCAGTAACTTGATGCTCTTTATTGCTCTATCCCAAGTGTACACAAGTGACTTTCAGGTTGGAACAAGTGTGTTAAAGCTGGTTTCAAGGTGTTATTAATGAAGTTAATGGTTTGAAGGTTTAAAATCCAAATCAAGTGGTCTTGAGGATGTTCCCTAGCATGTTTCTTACCTAAATCCACACCTTGCTTGCATATACTTAGCCCATGCACATACACAGGGGTTTATTAGGTGATGTCATGCCATGATAAGGACATTGGTAGTGGTGTAAATATCTTAAGAGATAAAAATTAATAAATTTTAGAATTGGTTTGACTAAAAAATCAAGATAGTCAATATAGTGTTCATCAAATCCATACCCTGCCTACCCCATTCTTTTCATTGTTTGTGCATCAAATACCCACCAGTAGGTGGTCTAAATAGGGGGTGAGGTATTCATTGAAGGTGTTGAAGCAAAGATGAGACCCTTTTAAATTATTTACAATATATGGGAGAATTATACACATGTTTGAATTATTTAAAGGGATAAGAAATAATGTGAGACTATTCAAAAAGGCAGTGAACTATTACATGACTATTCTCCCTAAATTGGTGAAACAAAGGTCTGAAGACTTTTTGAGATTATCATAAAACATGAGGGTAAGGGTCTCAAGGAACCTAAAAAGTTAAATCATATTGCCCTTAGTGTAGACTAGGGCCATGAAAATTTTGAGAGTAAGATACTAAGTGGAAGATTGAAGTGATAAGCCTCAAAGATACCCTCAAACCCACTAAAATACCTCAATAATATCTATAGGCTTGTGAGGAAAAATAGTTCTTTTATCACCTTGAAGGGAATTTGCAAACATGACCTAATGAATAGTTCTTTTAAATGGTTTTAAAATATCAAAAAAGGTCAGAAGTCATTAAGAAGAGTTGAGAAAAGACATTGTACATGCCCATGACCACCTACAAGGCTCCTTCAAGTATAAAATGGTAACCTACAACAGTCTAGCAGGGTCTTAAGAGGAGTGTCTCAATCTAAGGGGACATAGTTCATGCTCTTAAGAAAATATAGGTAAGTTTCAAAGTAAATATAGAAATATTTGACACAAAATAGGTTTCAAATAACCTATTAACACCATGATCAAGTGGATAATGTCTTAGTCAATGTACAGGTTGTAGGATAAAACTTAGGTTAGACATGTAAGATGATTTAGATAATAGGTTGGCCTTGATTTTTGATGGATTTTCATGACAATTAAAGGTGTCTAAAAGTATGAGATTTTTTTTTTAACCCCAAGATTTTAAAGAGGACCTTTGTACACCACAAACAAAGCCAAAACAACCTACAGGTAGGGGATCTTAGTTAAGGTATAGACAAGGGGCTAATTAGGTGATGAAGTGCATTGATATAGTTAATGGGAAATAAAAATTAGTGAAAAAGTGACTGAAAACCTCAAATAAAATTTTATTGGTGTCATCAAACCCTTGTCTATGGAAGAATATAAGTTTTTATAGGGTCTCAAACCCTTGTTTTCATCTACAACAGGGTCTAAGAAGCAAGGAACAAAATGAGACGTGGACTACCTAGAGAGAAAATTAAGGTTATAATGATTATAAAATGATTTAATATGATAAAATATATTACATAACATGCTCAAGAAACTACTAAGGTTCTTAAATATTTTCCACACTTGTCAAATGAGCATCAGTTCATACAATTGTCTAGGAGAGCTCTTAATCCAATAAGCAAAGGTAAAAGATCTCTATAAGAAGAGGGTTTAAAAGGGTTTAAAAGATTAATAATAATTATATGTATGTTTGAATAATTTGTAAATAGTATATAGGCATATAATTTGTGTGGATAGGTCATCTATAAGTGGATTTGGATAAAAATGTAAGAAAATAGGGGTTTTTAACCCCTTTTTAAGACAACTTGAGTTGGTTAGGTACATAAATGAGGGATTCTAACCTTTAAATTTGGTAAAGATCCTCATTAATACCTTAAAAAAATCCCAAAACTTTCATTTTTCCATGTGGATGAGGGATATATATCTTTATTTTCTCTCAGAGATCAGCCACTCATGAAAATTAGAACTTTGGCAAGATAAGCAAAAGATGGAAAATGAGTGAAGGACTTAAGTTTAGGCCTTAGTATCTTCAAGGAACATTTTAAGATGATTATGGATTATTTATTAAGGCTAATTAACACTCACTCAAGATCAAACCCTCTAAAATGACCTAATTTTTCATGCATAGAGCCAAATTAGGCAAGTTCCCACTAGGCCTAATTGGCAAATGAGAGAGAAAAGATGAAAATGAGTTTTTTAAAGGTCATATGATGAATTTTTGAGTATTAATGAAGTTTTTTAATTAATAAGGAACCATCCTAAACATGTTATAACAACCCAAGTGATCCAAAATTGTAGGGGGTATGCCAAGCCCATTAGGCCTTAAGGAGACTTGAAGTCAAGAGGGGGTCTACCTTTCATTTCTAGGCCTTGATGAGATATCCATATGATCTGGTCATGATTATGGAATATTTTTAGACATTTATGAGCCTTTTTATGCAAATAAACTTATAGGAGCATTATTTTTTACTTGAAAATAGCTCAGGCATGTAGGAAAGTGGAGAAAGAAGATTGATAGTTCAACTTATAAATCTCATATCTTTGTTAAGGCTCTGCATGAGGACAAAATGGGTTATGGGGAGTTATATATGGTCTTAAAAAAACAAATTTTTGGCATTATTTGGAAATGTGAATTTGCCATCTGTATGAATAATTGTTAAGAACATAAACAATCTAAAACCCTAGTAAAACCCTTAGAAGAACTTGATGGAGAAAACAATCATGGAGAGCCATAAAAATGGAATATATTGGAAATCAAACCTATTTTATAATTGATAAGACTCACTAAATATATCACCCATGCAAATAATATGTACATAACTATATGGACAACATTCAAAAATAGTGTTTTTCTCACCTTTTTCTATGTTTTGTAGGTTCTAGGAGGTTTGAAAATATAAAATAATTTTTTTTAGGAGGATAAATACTTATAATTACTCCATATGGTCATTTTATTCTATGGAAAAACTTCTAAATGTCCTAACTAGAGCTCTCCTTTCAAGCAGTCAAAACTAGCATAGTGAGCACAAGAGTGAAAAGTGTGGAAAACTCAAATGAATGTATTTTTAAGGTGAATTTGAGAATTTTAAGACAATGGATGGTATTTAAACATGAAAATAACTCCATAAAATTATTTTTCATGGTAAAATAAAGGCATTTTTAAAGCCAAGTGTGAGGGGTAATTGAAACAAGGAGTTTTCTAGACTACAGATAATGATTGCTTCATTCTAGGAGTTTCTAGAGGAATATGAATACAAAAAAAGATTATAATTTAATGAATAAATTAATTCCATATTATTACCATCATTATACCTATCCCTATTTAGTGGTGGGATGTTAAAATATGCCCAAATGATGAAGGCAATTTTCTGAGCCAAGATAAGGAATTTCGAGACACTTTTCATTAATTTCATGAGTTTTATTGATAGTTGTATCCATTTAAATTGAATGGTTAACCACATTAATCTTTCTCATGAAATTTTAACTCCTTTTTTTATATTTACACATGCCCAAGTGACCTTTGGAATTCATTTGCCTTGTTTCTCTTTTAAAGACTATAAATATGGACTCTCTTGCCTCTTTTTAGCAGCCTCCATTGGTTGATGGTGAAACCCTAGAGTATTTTATAATTTAAGGACTCTTTAATAAATAATTTTTTTTTCCTAATTAAATTCTATGAAATTTCATGTTAGTGCAATCTTGTTGGTCTTGTCTAGTAGAAGATCTTCTTTTCTAGCATGTTATCCTTGATTATTTACCAAATGTGCAAAAAGGGTATTGTTATAGGTCATTTTTAGTGTTTCTTATAAGTTTATAGGTGTATTATAATTATTTTATGACTATATTCCCTCATGGAATCACATATTAGCCTCTTAAGTATCAAATACCTTCTTGAATCTAACATATGAAACATTGATGTGACAATGCATTTTGAGTTGTGAGTTTTGTGTGAGAGAGACTTTGTTTGTCTTTAAGTAGTATATATTCAGTAAAATAGGAGGGATTAAACATTGGTTCATCACCTTTTTTGGTTTTATTATTTTTTTCTTAACCCTTTTCATCCACAGGTTGATAGGTAAGGAAACGCTTTAAAGAGTGCATCAAGGGAACTAGCCCTTATAGAGATTCATCTCTCAACATTATCACCCATAGCAAGAGGGATGTTTCTATTGTTCCAATTAGATGAGGAGAAATATTCATATCCTTAGGGGTGAAAATCCAAGTGTTAATAGGTACATCTAGCTCTCATCCTACACCTACTACTAGTTTTATGCCTAAATAGGTCATGCGGTCCATGCTATCACCCAAGTTTATGAAGATAGGTAGGTTGATTAAACCTATGGATATAGATCTATCACTCAAGCTATCACCCCTTTAGATATATTTTATATTATTAAGATAATTCAATTATCATATGTCTACAAATATGTGTTGTATACAACCCTTTGCAATACAAGAATCCTTGTTTCAGCTAAACCAACTCATGTTGCATCTATCCTCAACACAATGCAATGGACTGAAGATCATATTTATTTTGAAAAAGAGGATTTACCCCTACAACATATCATTAAAATACACATACCTATATATATTCAATTAAGGATTAATGATGTGGGGGTAAAAAGAGTGTTAGTTGATAACACTCTAGGATTCAACGTTTACAACATTTCTTTTCTTAAATGTCTTAATATACAACCTCATGACCTAGACCATTCTGACATGAAAATTAGAGGTTTTGACAACATCTAATGAAAATTCATGGGTCAAATTACACTCAATCTTACCTTAGGGCCTAAGCCACTACCAACTACTATCCAAGTTATGCCAAATGACCTTAACTATAATTTATTATTTGGTCAACCTTGGATTCATGATATACATGCAGTCCTTTCTACACTCTATGCTTGTCTAAAATTTAGTCACAAAGGCTACATATTCACATGTCTGATCGATAATGAACCTTTTAAATACTACTAAGTTTCTAAAACTCTAGAGAATTATATTCTATATTTTAATCTCAAGAATTTACCTACACATCCTGAGTTTCATACTATAACTTAGGACCATACAACACATCAACAAACTGTAAGTTCCATAATATCATAGAAATCAAATCACCACTTGACCTCCCCTTTTGCACTTAAATGTCTTAATAAGATGGGATATCATGGTAAAGGTATTTGAAATCATGAACAAGGAATTATAAATCCTTTTGAGGCATCAACACAACATGGAAGGCAAGGACTAGGTTACTAGCTTACCCTTCTTCATGATAAACCTTCTTTTGTAGCTTCAAAGAATATCAATTTTTGTCCACCCATAACATCGGTAGACCATGCCATTAATCATAATTCAACATTGTCATTGATATATCCTGGTCTCATTAATGATATCATTTCACTAGATATGTACATGTTAGATGATTTCTCTAACGATGCATCCCTCTTAAAATTTCTTGGAGCATATGAGGACCTCCCATATTTATATCATAAAAATATATTTCCACATCACACAAATTCCCATGCATACTTTGGATAAAGTCTATATTCTCCACAAGACATACCATTTGATTCAAATGATACTATTCCTACCACTCCCTACACACTTGATTGTTCCACATTAATCAATGAAGAAACAGTCAATTTCAATTTTGGAACTAACTAAGATTATCACATTGTGTTATTAGTCATTACCCTATGAAAGGAATAAGATATAGATATACATCAAGCCTTAACAAATTTTCTAGAACTCTTTGCTTGGTCTTACTCAGATATGCCAAGAATTGATACATTTGTAGAAGTTCATTGGATTCCTTTATACCCCAATGCTAAACTAGTTAAATAAAAAATTCACAAAATGCATCCTAAGGTGGCTCTCTTAGTCAAATATGAAATCCAATACTTCTTACATGCTAGTTTCATTTGACCAATAGCACACCTTGAATGGGTTTCTAATACAATCCCTATGGTCAAACCCAATAGACAAATTTGCTATTGTTTAGACTTCTAAGATTTAAATAAAGCATGCCTAAAAGATAATTTTCCTTTACTTAACATTGACATGATCATTGATTCCACAACCGGATATGAAATGTTATCATTTATGGATGGATTTTTATGATACGACCAAATAAAAATTTCTAAAGAAGATCAAGAGAAAACATCTTTTATAATACCTTGGGGTACATTTTATTACATTATCATGCCTTTCAGATTAAAAAATGTCAGAGCTACATACTAGCATGCCATGACCCATATATTTCATGATTTGATTGACCATACTATCAAATATTATGTCGATGATATCTTAACAAAATCTAAGCAACCACAACATCACGCTCTTGATTTGAAAAAGATATTTTAAAGACTTAAACAATATAATATTTGATTAAACCCAAAGAAGTGTGTGTTTAGATTTATATCAACCAAATTATTAGGTTTCATTATTTCTTAGCATGGCATAGAGGTTGACCCTAATAAAGTCAAAATAATCATCAACATGCCACCTCCTATAAACTTGAAGCAAATTTGATCCCTACAGGGAAAGATACAAGCAATCCACCATTTTGTAGCTTAACTTGTTGATAAAACTCAATCATTCACTTTATTACTAAAGAAAGATAAAAAAATTATATGGGACCAAACCTGTCAAAAAAGTTTTGATACAATCAAACAATATCTTCTTAATCCACCTATCTTAGTGCCAACTATCCCTGATAGGCCTTTCCTATTATATATCTCAACAATAGACCATGTATTAGGAGTAATTTTAGCATAACATGATGATTAACAAACTGAATGAATAGTCTATTACATCAGTTGCATATTATTTGATTAAGAAAAAAATTACTTTGCAATAGAAAAAATATGTTTAGCACTAGTTTTTGCCACACAAAAACTTTGACATTACATGGTAAATAAAGAGATGTAGATTATCAAAAAAGTATATCCCTTGAAGTTTCTCATGGAAAAACCACATCTCTATAGTTTCATCATAAAATGGGTCATGTTATTAATATAATTTGACTTAAAAATCATTCTCCAAAAATCAATAAAGGGCCAAATTATTGTAGACCATTTGGTAGCCACACCAATCCTGGACACTAATCCTATTAGTGACACATTTGGAGATAATTTCACTACTTATTATACTCACTCCAATACCTGGAACATTTTTTTTATGGTTCTTGATGTGTATCTGGTGTAGGCATAGGCACTATCTTTATCGATCCTTTTGGTCGCACAATTCCCATTTCATATTGATTAAGTTTCTCCTGCACCAATAACACCGCATAATATGAATAACTTATTTGAGGTCCATTTGCCACCCAATCTCTCCAAATTAGATCTATTCAAGTATTTGGTGATTCTCAACTTGTGGTCAATTAGGTCAATGAAGTCTATCAAATAAAAAAACATATTATCCCATATAAAAACATGGTATAATGTTTATCATCACAATTCAACTACTTTTCTATAACAAATATACCAAAAAAAGACAACTAGAACATAGATGTAATGGTACGTTCCACTTCTTTGATTCTTATCAACATTAATGATGATCAATCTATATTCATAATTAAATGATTACAATTACCATCAATATCTAATGTAGATTTGAATACACTATCCATCCTAGCCACTACATGTAGTACCACACCTCCAAAATGGTTCTCTGATATTTATAAATTACTAAACAAATCTATTACACACTAGACACTTTTTATTTAAATGATAAACATAAGTTACACAAATAAGCACTCCATTATGTAATCATTGGTAGAGACCTTTTTAAATGATCCTTCGATGAACAATTACTTCAATGTTTAACTTCAAAGAAGCCAAAATTTCTCTTACACAAATACATGATAATGAGTGTGGTGGTCACTTCAATGAAAAATCAATGTCACACAAATTACTTTGATAGGGCTACTAATAGCCCACCATGGAAGATGAATGTTTACAATATGCAAAATTATGCGATAAATGCCAATGCCACAGTAATTTATAGCATACACCATCACAGCAATTTTAGCCTATTGTTTCTCCATGGTCATTCATGTTATGGGGATTTTATCTTATTGGAAAAATTAACCTTGAATCTACAAATGGAAATAAATTCATAATCACAGCCACAAAATACTTTACAAAATGGGTAGAATCCATTTCACTTCAATCTACTATAGGTGAGGAAATTTGTAGTTTTCTCATGACTCACATTATTTCATGCTTTGGCTTGCCTACAACCATTATTTTTTATAATGGAACATCATTTAAGAAAAAAACTATCAATAAATTTTACATAACATATAATATTAAGCACACATTCTCAACTCCATATTACCCACAAGAAAATGATCAAGTAGAGGCTACCAATAAAACTATCAACAACATTTTGAGTAAAATAGTGACCAAATTTGGAGATGATTAACACAATCAACTATATTTTTCATTATGGTCTTATCATACAAGTATTATCATGCCCACAAGAGATACTAATTATTCCCTTATTTATGGCACAAAAGCAGTTTTATGATTGGATTAAAAATCCCATCTCTTTGGGTCTCTCTAAAAGGCATTCTCACTGATGACCAGTATCACAAAAATTGTTTACACCAGCTGAAGTAGTTAGACCATACATGTATTCAAGTAGTATAACATCTTAGAATATATCAATAACGTATAAAATAGTCCTATAAAAAATGCGTACACACTAGATAATTCAAAGTTAATGATCTTATTTTCAAATAAAATCTCTGCAATGTCAATGCCAAAGAAGAAACCAAAAGAAAATTTAAACCAAACTAGCTAGGTCCATACATTATTACCTTAGCCCTAAATTATATTTTCTAGTGTCACTTGAAGGAAATAAATTCAAAAATCTAATGAATATTATGGATCTACATAGATTCCATATCTAGCATTGCATTTCACATATTATATTATACATTAGTTTTCAATATCACCTATACATAGTTTCTCATGCTTGATTGTACATAGCTCAAATATATTAAAAATATAAAAACAATACAAAATTTAAAAATACAAAAACATCAAATACTTCAAAAACACCAAAAATATTTTGATTGTATGCATTATCCATGCTTTACATTTCTACTATCATGTTAGACTTACATTTATTGTTCTATGCTATTATTTGTCAATTTATCTATATTACCATACTTCACTTGATCTTCTTTGAGTGTGTGCAATGATATCTAGATATTTGATTGCTTCAATCTACCCATTGAGGGGGGATACTACTTCTACATAGATATACATACCCACTAGAGGCATCTTCTACATGACTACACCATCCAAGTTATGTCATTCTTACACTACACACTTTAATCATCATGTTGATGTGCATTACTTACTTGATTACATAGATTAATATATTGACACTAACTAGCATATAACACTTATTTATTTCTTAGCATATAATTAATCTTGTACTACACATGTTTTACATACATTCACTTCTTGATTTGATTAGTTAAATGCATGTGCAATTCCAATTTCTTACATGCTTTCCTTTGTTTCTTAGCATTAGCTTGATGTGATTGCATTTCTCAATTCCTATTTATTTCATGTATATGTCTTAGTACATTTTTTAATGTCCTTTTCTTTTATTTATGTGTGTGCATTAAGACATTTGCCAATGTCCTTCGCCTGTACTCCTCTATGTGATTGTGGCTTCAATGCCAACTTGCTTGTTTCAACTATATGTGTATGTGACATTTGAACATGCTTTATATGTCTAATTTCTAGTATGAGTGACATGTACCCATGTCCCTTGTGTTCTTGTCCCCTTGGACACTCTTGTACACTTCTTGATTCTTGCCTTGTGTGTTTATTTATTGATTTCTTTCAATTTTTTACAATGTCATGATCTAAATCATGTATTATCTTGCTTCTTGGATGCCATGATGGACATCATGCTCCATCCCTCCAACTAAAAACTAAATTTTTTAGTTATAGCTCAGTAAATTACACATGTTATTACATTTTTATATCTATCTAGGCATACCCCTATTTATCTAACAATCTCTCAGTACAAATCATGCTATATATTGAGATATATTGTTGATTATCATTGTTATATCATGTATCTTTATAACATAACACACTTGTAGGGATATTTATTTTGAGGGTAGTCATTATAGGGGATTAATTACTACCCTCATAAGAGGGGAAAACAAACAAGGTTTTTATCTTAGAGATTAGAGCTCCTAATAGTCAAAACAACAACATTCAAAACACCTAAAATAACAACCAGACATCAAACCAATCAGAACAGACCAGGTAGACAATGAATAATCTAGAATAATCATATGATTTAGCCTAAGACAATAGTACTGAGATTGGACTATAGTTATAGTGGCACTACTATCCATTTCTATCACTCTTATCCAAATAGTAGAAAAACTAGATTTTCTAGAAATAGATAGAAAGGTAAGTTTAGTTATAATTTTGTCAGCTATAGTTTAGACTAGAATCAATAGTTTTAGTACATTTTTTATCAAAGAATATAGATATAGGAGCATCATGCATGGCATGATATCTTTCACTTATATTTTTAGATGGGTCAATTGGTATAACTTCCATATCAGAATCCATGTTTTAAACACTAGTGATTAAGGGCAATGTGCACGACATATTTGTTTTCTTTCTTTTCAAGTTCAGCATTACCTAAGCATTCTTAGTAGTTGTGTGCCTTACTCCATCTGTAGGTGGTTGGCATCATTTTGGTTTGGATTTCATACAATCCTAACTTTCAAGTTCCCAAGTTCCTAAGTGGATTTCATATAAGCCTAGTGCACCAATTTTGGAGTGGCCAAGAGTGGCCTAGTTTCTAGCATACATTCAACTATCTATTCCAAAATTGTTAAATCATAATACATTCATGGGCTTTAAGAGCCATATCATATGACTCACATTTCATACCAGTATAAATTCATAGCTTCACTTCATGGGTCAATGATGGAGCCAAAGTTATAGCTAGCCTTTGTATTCTTAAGCCACCTATTCAAAGGGATTGGACACATAGTCCAAACATCGATTAACGCACATATGACCACCTAGCTTCACTTAGTGGAAATAATGGAGCCAAGGGTCCAGCCTTTGCATTATTGAGATAATTTTAGGTAATTGATTACTTATCCCTATTCGTGATATTACTCTAGGTATAACACCTTCTAACATCACTCAACATCACCTAGCATTACTCAGTATCATAATAGGTTTTATATTAGTTTGCATACCTAGTGAGGTGTATTCATTCCTTTATCTTCCTCTCTCTCTTACCCAACTTTATATGGTCTTATTTTAGATATAGTATATCTAGTAAGAACTGATCTACTCTTTATTTTCACTTGTAAATTTACACTTCACAATGTGCTCTTTCTATACACACATAGCATCGCATAGCTTCATGAGCTTCACCCTTATAGGTAAGTTCAGCTATGCTTTATATTTCTCCTTTATCCTAGTATTTTGCTTTGTTGCATCACTAGAATAAAGGGGGGGTGTAAATGTAGTCATTTAAAATGTAAAAAATTATAACTTGAGCATGGCTAATGACACCCAACCCATAGGTCCCTCTTGTTTTCTATCATGATCCTCATAGGCTTATTTTCACTAATTTCTAGTCATCCATAGCCTTCCAGACTTGAGCCTAGCTGAGTCAAAACCCTCTTTTTATGACCAATCCATCCCCCTCAGTCTTATTTACCATAGACAATAGCAACACACTAGGATAATAACACTAATACCATTCTTGTCTACTTTTGGAACTATTATCCAAGCTCATTTCTGGCCCCAATGGTCAATTCCTTCTAGTTTCCCATCCTTATCCTTGCTAGCCTAATGTGAGAAAATTCAATACATGACCAATAGATCGGTATAAAAACTCATTCAAAGATCATTTGGAAAATGTTGGTAAATATTATCAAGCAAGATAGAATACAAGTGAAACCACTTATGCAATCTTCCCTATTCTCTAGATATAGCCATCTAGTACAATCCTAAGCACATCTAAATCTCCACATCAGTCCCTAGCCATCCTCAAACACATATAGTCTAGCATCCCTTACATTCTCATATTAAGATTGCACCAATCACTTTGAAAGGGAGAACTACATATGGCTTGATCCCTCTTTAAAGTATTGGTATGTAGGCAACATACTCACACATGGTGTTTGAAGCACATTAAGTGCATCTTACACACATTAACCCATTTTCCCTATTTGCTAAATTTTTACTCAAGTACATTAAAGGCATATAAATAAATAAAATCAGATCTATAATGAGCAGTATTGATAATGAGGCTTCATAAATTTAGAGAGGATGTCACACAGACTTGCCAAATAAAACCCAAAAAGCTTAGATCCTCAAGACAAAAAAATCTAACAAGGAATACAATGCCAGTGCCACTCCTATCTAATTTATATGCTCCTATCAAATTATAAAATAAAATCCATAATCTTATTTATGATAGTGTCCTAGGCCTGCATAATGAATATCAGACCATGTCTTAGTCAAATCAAGATAGTTTTAACTAAGTCTTATTTTCTCCCTCTTATTTCTATTTTTAGAAAAGCTCTAATTACAAATAAATTTCATAAATTAGTAGCTTATTTATTACATATTATTTACTAATTTATCAATCCAATCCCTTTAACTAAATTATAATAATACACCAATATTCCTAAAACTATTAAAACAACTACGTGAAAAGTTCTCAAATGTGTTTCTGAATCACCCTTGCCATCGTATAGAGTAAGCTTAGGTTGAAAAAAACCTTGTGGCAAGGGTGTAGAAGCAATGTGATGTGCCAATGGTATATATAATAGAGAAAAAGAATCCAAAGCCTGCATAAGTCTAGAGGCACCTTACTCAAGATGTAACACCTTGGATTGAAGAGATCTTATCTCTTCCACAAGGACTACCACATCAAGAGACAAAGATGTACTAGTTTTAGTTGGTGGCATAAAGGCAATTTGGGATAGTATAAGGAGTTGTTGAGACATAGTTTACCCCGTAGTATCATTTACAAGTAGTCGCTCTAGAGGAATGGAAAATTCAACTTATTTAGCCTTTTTGATTTCCATGATAGATTATAAAATAAGAGTATGATCTCGGGGTTGGTCCCTAACTATTTCTTACAAACTTTGTAGGATCAAATATTTATTGAGGACAAATTCATTTTAAATAACATGTAGAAGTGTATCATGAATTTGATGTGGTGGGTTATGAACATCAGTGTTTGTATCATCATTGTTATACTCATATTTCTCATTGTCAAAATTATCCTCATTAAAATTGGTGTAATCTAGATGTGTAGAATCTATAACAAGAACCTGAGCTAGTTATTTATCTATGGTATATGGTTGAGTTGAAGGAATATAGGTGAATTCAAGAGGGTTACCACTAAGTCTTACACTTTGTCTCAAAAGAAAAGATGTAAGGAGCTTAGGTGGCATAATCAAAACAACTTGGATAATAGTAGAAAAGATTAAATAGATATAATCTGAATAAGGAATCAGAATATGCATAAAAAGGATATATAGCTCTCAAAAATATAAGGTGATATCTCAAGAAGAAATGGGACCTAGTATATGTCGCTAGGGTTTGAAATATGATTTATTCAAAAATTAATATGAAAATTCAAAATTTAAAGTGAATTTTTGAGTTAGGTATGCAAGTAAAAAATCAAAAATTTATTAGAAAATTTGTGATTTAATGGGACCTAGTAGATGCAACTAGGGTTTTGAAAAATAAATACTTATGAAAATTACTATTGAATTTTGAAATTTAAAGTGAATTTATGGTTTAAATATGGTAGTAAAAAATTAGAAAATTACTAGAAAAATACTAGGACCTAGTATGGACAACTAGGGTTTGAAAGAATTTTATTTAAAGTTTACTATGAAATTTTAAAATTTAATGTTAATTTATGATTTTATTATGTAGATAAAAATTCAAAACAATATAGGAAAAATCAGTAGGAAATTTACCTTAGGGTTTTTAGGGGTTTTATGCACAAATGAAGTAAGTCAGGTTCACCAAATGATTTAATATTTTTAGGAATATTGGTGTATTATTCATAATTTAGTTAAAGGGTTAGAGTACTAAAATTAGTAAATAAATATGCAATAATTAAGTTACTAATTTTTTAATTTAATCATACGTTTGATATTTCTAAAAATAGTAATAAGAGGTAGAAAAGGAGACTTAGCTAAAAATTGACTGATACAACTAAGATAGAGTCTAAAATTCACTATGCATGACTGGGACACTATCATAAACTAGGACATGACATTTATTTTATGATTGGATAGGAGCACTAAAAGTGGACAAGAGTATAATCAACACTATAGTCTACATCTGTCACTATTATCTTAGATATCTAAGCTTTTTGGGTTTTGTTTGCTAGGTCTGTATGACCCTATCTAGAAAGTTTCAATAGTTAGAAGTTTGTAGAGATCCTTGTATAGTAGATTTTGTGTTCAAACCCTATGCTCCATTGTACTTTGACCAATTTCAATAAAGAGAGGGGATTAGTGTGTGTAAGATTCACTGGATGTATATTACACCCCTTGTGTCAACATGCTACCTACATCCCAATACTTTGAAGAGGGATCAAGCCATATGTATTTTTCCCACTTGATGTGCTTTGTGCAATAGAGTTTATGAATATGCAAAATGCTAAACTAGATGTGCTTGAACTAGCTAGGGACTAGTGTAAAGATTTGAATAAGATTGTAAGTGTATTAGTTGGTTGTATGTAGATAATATGGAAGATTGCTTTAGTAGTCTTGTTTGTATTCTTGCTTTCTTAGTGATAATTACCCACCTTTTCAAAATGATCTTTAAATGGGATTTTATATGGATTTATTGGTCATGGGTTGAATGTGCTCATATTAGGCCAATAAGGATAAGGATGGGGAATAAAAAGAAACTAACTTTTGGGGCCAAAAATGGAATTGGATAGGAGCACCAAAAGTGGATAGGAGTGACACTGATGTTATAGTCCAAGGGTGGTGCTATTGTCATGAGCTGATAGAGCCTAGGGAGATGGATTAGTCATGGAAAGACTAGTCTGGTTGAGATAGGATTAAGTATAAAAGGATACAGATGATTGGGAATTAGTTAAAAGATGCCTATGAGGGTCATGATAGCAAGCAAGAGGGACCTATGGGTTGGGTATCACAAGCCACACTCAATTTACCAATTTTTCCATTTTATATGACTATAGAAAGTTATACTGGAAATGAATTAAAAAGGGGAAATGAAATGTTTTAACTAGTCCTATGAATAATTCACAATATTTCCAAATTTTCACTTTAGTCCTAAGGTAGACAAAAGAACCTTAGTAGATTAGTAAGCCTAGTTAAGCCTAAAACTAGGTAGTCATAGGTTTGACCATAGAGATTGAAGCCTGATACATTTTTTGAGGCTATTTGAGATTGGAAACATCTTAGAGGTAAGTAAAACATCTAAAAAATGTTTCCAAGTGATAAGAGTATAAATATCAATAAATGAAGAGCTCAATGGCCTATTAGGTCTATTAGGCATAAAACTGATATAAACAGGCATGTATATAAAGGTTGATGGCATATGCAGATTTAGATACTCTTAGAGGGTTGAAACATATAAGAAGGTAGTGTGAATGACATGACAGGGTCTCTAAAATGATAAGAGCTTTCGGTAAGGCAAGAAGGTGATCAATCAAGCCCTTAGGTTTGTATAGGCATAACTTCTCATAAACCTTAGGCAAGGGAATAAAGAGTATATAGAGAATAAAGTGAAGGAAGGCCTAATCCAAAAGATGTTTCCAAAGTAAGAAAGTATATTTCATCAGTTTCAATCCCATCAATAATAAAATGAAGGAAGGAAATTACTCAGACCCCTACACTACTATCGAGCACTCAGGTTGGTAGTGAGACTTAGAAGGTAGACCCATGAGAGAATGGAAATAGAGTTGGAGTTTAAGTATCTAAAGGTAAATGTAGAGAGTGGAAAAAGGGAGAAAATCATTATGGTGACGTTGGAGATACCAATCCAACTATAAGAGATTTGAAGTTCTAAGGCTTTAAGAACCCACCTCCACCTTATGACTAACTTAGACCTCCCAAATAGAACTAACATTAGGAAAAGATGTATAGGGATGACAAAAGTCCTATGGAGAGTGTTTCACATAGAGGAAAGAAATAAAATGTGAATTCTAGTCTTAAAACCCCTCTTGAGTTACATAGTCCTAAGTAGCCACCTCGAACTACCACTTTCAACACTCACATATTTCATCATAGAGAGACTTAGACCTAGGGATCTTGGGGGAATTTTGGTACCCATATGGACTCAATATACATAAAGGAGAGAGTGGGTTTTAGGGGACCATCTTTATGAATCATCACTAAGAATATAACTAGGTTTAAAAACCCTACTAAAGAATGAAAATCTACCAACCTGCACTCATTTCTCACCATACAAGTTGCTTTGGGACAAGAGTAATTTATTTATTTTAGGGGGTTCTATAGAATCAACATCTATGGCCATAATTTTGGGTCTAGTGTTTGTACTTTATGAACCATTGTTAATATGGTAAACCTCTAAAACCCTGTTTAAACCCTAGTAATGCCCTGATTGAGAAGATAGTGAAGAATTTGCATCTAGTTTTAGTAAAATGGCCCTAACATAACCTAAACCACATGTTATACTCAGAGTATACCATATTCATGGTACTAAGTTGTATGGCAAAGTGTACAGACCCCCTAAAAATCATGTTTTTTAGGATGTAGTGATGTTTGTAGGATACAAAACCTAATGGAAAGTTGAAAATCATGGGATAGGGTGGTTTGAGACTTATCTCACCTTCCCAAGTCACAAACTACTCATATTATATACTGAAAATGCCTCTATAATTCTTCACCAAATAGGTAGTCTAGAAGATCTAATGGAAGGTGGCCTAATTACCTAAGTTAGGTTAAATTGTAGGTTTGAACTATGGTAAAGGATAATGCCATGATGAGAAACATCTGTTCAGATCTAAATCATGCTCATTTAGCTATTATAAAGGTCTTATGTAGGTTTCATGGTCATTCAAGCATAAATAGTTAAGTAATTAGGCCTAGTGGACTAGTAGGCCTACTTGGTCAATAAAAAGAGATGGAAGTTGGCAAAGAGAACTATTGGAGAGGGTAATTTACCATATTTGGGAATTTCCATGATTTTAAAGATGTTGAATTTTTTTCAACTAACCTTTACCACTCCACGTCAATGCTTAGAGGGCCCATTGAAGAACACCAATGCATGTAGAGACACGTGAGGACTATTATGGATAATGCAACTAATTTATGGGTGGAATATGGTAATTTATGACCTATTATATGCACGCATATTCCAATTTCCCTTTCTTTACATTCTCTTACTTCTATATATTTGGGCCTTAAGGCCATTGTACACATCCCTCACTTGGGTCTAAGGAAACTCTACCTGGATTTGCACTTTGTAAACTTCTTAGATTGATAAATGAACTTTTATAGCTCCTTAAAATTAGTATCTATTATGTAATTTTCTTGTTGATATGCATATATTTCATGTTTCTCTCCCATTTTAGGTCCTTATCTCACCTATATGCTATTAGTTGTGTTATGCAAGTCATATGGTGTACAAGAGTGTTGGTGATTGAGTTTGAATTGGAATGTGACTAGTAAGTGCCTTAGATCATACCTTCCTATCATAACCATCATGTTCTAGCCACCTAACATATCGTCCATGTGAAACATTGTTACATAGGAACTCTTGGAGATAGTATTGTAGTTATTTGTCTAGTTCATTAGTGTTGTTTAAGGTAAATAGAGTGGATGATCATATTGGTGAATCACTATCCTTAGAATAGGTTTCATTTAATGCATCCATTATATCCCTTTTCACCCCAAAAATAAATAGGTCTTAGTAATTTGAGATAAATATATTCACCAAGGTAGTTAGCCCCATAAACTAGACATCTAGCCCAACCATAAGTCACCCATAGCCTTGGGTTATTTTCATGTTACCCCAAACTTAGAGGTAGGCTTGAACAACCTCCTCCTCAGGTGTGTTTATTTTTATAGACCAAATTCATATTTTTGTGTAAATAGTATACACAAAGTGTATTTTTTCATCATTTAATAGATTGGTTTGAGTGCTCTTCAGACCTGTAGATGTAGCCTCCAATAGGGTGAACTCTGTTATCAATTTGGTTTACCTTTCTCTATTTATATTAATTAAATTGATGTTTTTAATTAGTATTGAACCTAATTTTAATGAAATAATCCAATTTCACATAAAAATATGGAAATTAAGAAAATTGTTATGAGTATCTAAAATTGAAAAATAGTGAGCATTTTACATTAACTAACAATTCAAATTAGTAGACTATCTCTATAGCAAGCCAATTAATTTTCAAACCTAGACAAACATATACTAAATTAATTATTCTAAGATATGATAAAAATTAAACTTACATCTCTAATAGATATTGTAATGATAATGAAAAAAAGATACATATCTAGTTCTAATGCTAATACACATCTAGATGTGGAACATGAAGGAGTAAGACATGAAGTGGATTTTAGACTAGTCATTAGATTCTAGATTAATCACTTCTATGACCTCAAATACTTGTGTTGACTTTGGATGGTTGCATCACTTATTTTGTCTAGCCTATACATAGGTATCATGTATGAAATACCTAATGGATATGGATGCAACTACCTATAATATTATGGGTTCTATTTCACCTTCACTCTAGTGTGCTTAGATCTAGATCATGGGCTATTCCTCCTTCTCAAATAGTAAAACCCTAGTTCTTCATTTTCATAGTGCATGTGTACAAAATGGGTTAGTGGGCACATGATGTTGAGCTACACCAAAGACCCCTCTATTAATGAGTGTTACCTACATATCCAATACCCTAAAGAGGGCCTTAGACTTATGTATTTTTATTCTACACGTTGACTTGTGTGTGCATAAGGATGCAATGTGTGATAAATAAATACATAGAGTTACCTAGCCTATAATACAAAAATATGGATCATTAGATGATCCTTTATCACTTTAGACTTTTAAATGTGTTGTACCTATGATTTATATGGAAATAAAGGAAAATAGGGAAGCTTTGCTCACTTAAGTTCTTGATTTAATCATTTTGGTAAGTTTCCTTATGAGAGGTAAGAAATTGCTAAGTGAAGAATGAATGAGGACTGATCATGCATATATACCAATCCTTTTGGAGAATATATCACACTAAATCACTTAGGCTAACCATAAGAATACATTTCAATTGTAAATTGGATGACTTAAGGGTACTAGACACCAACGTAAGAATAGGATACTAGAATTGATGTATGCATCTAACTAAGATGCAAGTGTTCAGAAATCTAGAAAATAGGAAAAAGTTTAAAACTTGTAGATACATAAGATAAGTAGGTTTGTAACATTCTAAGTATGATAGAGGGTACGAGTCATCAGAATAGCATTGGTCAAAATAAGAGATAAGGAATAGGCACAAAAAGATAGTGAATGTGAGATTTTAAGCATGGGAAAAGTCTAGAAGTTGAAGGTACATCATGATATGTATTTTATAGGTGTATAAGACTAAGGTGTTATATGATTTAGAAATAGTATCTACATTCCCCCCTTTAATCTAGTAATGAAATTTTTAGTTTAAAGGAAAATAAATATGTGCCTAGGTGTGTATAACACAAATTGTCTTTACATGAGTCCAAATTGAGTGATTTGCTGGTGACTAACTTACAACTAATAACATGTTATAATATATAATAAGTGCATATAATATGAAATTGAAATCATTTGAAATGATTGAAAGTAAAGAGAGTAAGGTTTATGAGTACACATGTGTATTAATACATTTGACTTGCCTTTTGGTAATTTGATTTGGAAAAGACGTATCATTATGAATTATTGAAGCTAAGATTAGGAAAAATATGAATCTATAAAGTGAATAAATATAGAAATATTAAAGGGCAAAACTTGCCTCCCAACCCTAGAGATAAAGGTGAGTTGTCAATTCATAGTTGAGATTAGTTCAACCATGAAACCCAATCATACTTATAACCTGGTGAGTGTGAGTGAACCAAGTCAAATAATAATATAAATATGGTGAGGTTAGATGATTTAATCAAATCCAACCTATTTTCATGATTGTTCATTTGTTCACCACAATATTGAAGATACTAATGTTTATATGGGAATGATGATTTTTGGGAAATTGATGCCATGCCAAAAGACAAGTTTTTAATGTCCAAGTCTAGAAAGGGTAGCTAGCCAAGTCAAAGCCATATAAAGTGTAGTTTTTGATGCCATTTTAGCACACAACATATGCTCATTAGACTTGATCATGTGTTGCTGACATACAATCATGTAGATCACATAGACAATGAACACAACTATTTCCATGGAAAATAATATGAATATTTAAATGGAAATAAATGATTTTTCTCCTTACATCAGCCCCCAACTTAATGAATGGGTTCATAGGATACTATTATTGATAATGTCTATTGATACTATCCACCTTAAACACTAGGAGATGCTACATTATAAAATTATATTGTTTAATGTTGACACATAGTGGGATGATTTCTTGAGCAAGGATGACATATACAATAGAGAATGATTGATCAAGGAGGAAAAATATGTGTATAGTCTTGATGATGAAAAAAATGTTTAGTATTAGGCATTGGTGAATCTTGACAAGTGGTTTTTTTATTAGGGATATAATGGGGGAGAGATTGATGGGGAGGGGGAAATCCCATTTATCTTGGGCATATAACTCCCATAATAGCTAGAAGTGGTTGTTGAGATTTGGGAAGCGTAGCATATTGGCCATGGATTCAACATTTGAGATGAATGCAATGAAGTTATATTTCTAATTTTTATAGTAGTAGTTGATAGTATATGTATTTTGAAACATCTACTCCCATTTGAGTTATGTATTTTTTGTCTAGTTTAAAGTATATGCATTGTTGGCATTTGATTCCAAACACAAAGGTGTACACATTGCATGGGTCATTATGTCATGGTATTATACTACTGACATAAGCTAATGGATGCAAATTCTTCTTCAAAGAGTGCATTTAAAATACATTGAATTGACAATCAATGCCTTCATGGTGGATGATGCTAGTGTGGAGATAAAATTTATTAGGTGCATAATCATTATTCCTGCACACATCATGGAGTTCATAAT
This sequence comes from Torreya grandis, assembly GCA_037957365.1. Lineage (NCBI taxonomy): Eukaryota > Viridiplantae > Streptophyta > Pinopsida > Cupressales > Taxaceae > Torreya > Torreya grandis. Next base: position 7,086,261 of record JARHVA010000162.1, read on the forward strand.
TGTATGTTTATAGACACCATCCCTACCTTATATCATTAAATATTACAAAATTATCATGTTATGTAGGGAGACATTCAAATTTGAGGTCTAATTATGTTATCAACATGTTAATTATGCATGCTTGAATAATTTGATAGTGAAAGTGAAAGATGATGATGTAAGATGTATGATTTTTGATGAGTTAGGGTACATAATGCATATTTATACTGATGAAGACATGGAAAAAATGGAGTCTAAAAAAATTGTATAAATGTACCACTCCTCTAAGCCCACTTTCATCTAATACTGGGAATAACACTAGGTAGATAGGGTTGGAATGTGATCATGATGTTGAAGTGCACTTTCACAAGTTGGGAAAGAAACAAATGTAGCACTAAAATCTTACCATTCTTATTTTGAATGTCATTTCCTAGGCACAATATAGACTTCTAGGAATCATAGGGAGGATTGGTTGGTTTAATAACTAAAAAAAACTATTTACATATATTATTGGTGGTTACAAGTATACAAGGGCACTAGCTTCTATAAGAACTTTAGATTAGAGAGACTTGAAAATATTTCATGGGTATGAGCTTTGTAGATCCTAGATTGTCATGTTACCTTCCTATTGACTAATTTAACCACAAGTTAAATTAGTTCAATCCCCTATAGTTGAAAAATCTCCATAGGGTCACCTAGGGTGGGAAGTGTGTACCATGGTCTCTAATAAGGTCAAACATGCGTTTTCATCTTTATCACCTTTATCTTAGTTTATCCTAAGTCATTCTAAGGTATTTTAAGTCATTTAATAAAATTGTATAGTTCCTATGGGGTACAAGCATGTCAAGGTGATATTCAAAATGTATGATGTCAAAAAGTGTTAGTTATTAGTTTTATAACTAAATTTTATAGGTTTAAATGTTGAAAACAAGAAGATTTCTTGTAAAAAGATGAGTTTTTGAAGGTTGTATAGAATATATAATAGTTTTTCATGTGTGGTGGCTTCAAAAATGTCCATTAAGCTTCCTAAAACTCATTTTAATTATTGATGATATTTGAAATAATTGAAATTGATGAAAACCATCCTATCTTCTATATCCCTCTCCTAGGCAAGCATAAATAGTCAACTAGTCTTTGCATGGTACGACCAAGAGGAGGTGAGTTAGGGAAAGTAAACTTGAGGGATGAAATTAATATTTGTATAATTAAAATCCATGGTTAGAGTTCTAGGTTGGTTTATTTTTCTCTATTAACCATTGCTTAGAGTGTTAGTGACCCTTTTCTGCCTACTTATTCCCATACCCTTCAATTTTTCTATTTGTTTGCATAGTTCTATGACAACCAAGTGTTGCACATGTTATGTAATTTCATGACCTTTATCCTCACATGTTTATTTGTTTGGTTTTCACATGTGGTGTGAATGACTTGACATGATCTTTCTCATTCTGCTATTTGGAAACTACATCATTGTCTATAGATCAATTTCATCAATTGTAGAGGGTTCTCTCTCCTATAGTGATTTCAAATCAAAGGTGAATTTATGTTACATACCTATCATGGTCATGGTTATCATATTTATTATAAAATATTAGTCTCAAGATTATCCTTAGTGAAGATAATTCTAAATAATGCACACAATCAGTTTTTCTTGTGACCAACACCTACAGTCAAGTGGAATTGAGTCTTGCATAGTCATAGTGGTAAGATAGGAGGACTTAAAGGTGTTAAAGATATTCCAAAGATATAAAAAATGATTTTTATCTTTTCTAAAGTCTATAAATGATATTTGAGAACCAATCTAACACTTACAGTCTTATACCATATCTTCACCTACAAGTTTTCTACATGTGCACCTATAAGAAGCTTTCACAGAGCCAAAGAAATGTTTAATAGTAGGTGTTTGAGATTATTTGAAACCTAATTGAGGTATGAATTAATTAAGAGTACATTATGATAGTGGTGAATTCAAAAAATGTTAAACAAACTTGAAACCATTTTCATAGACTAAGAAAGTTACTTTTGAGACATGTTACCTTAGTATATCCAAAAGAAAGAACTTATCCCACAAAGGATCATCCCTTGATGGAATATATTGAAGTACATGATGGTCTTGTGTTTCACTCATGTATCCTAGGTATAGGGGTAGTTTATTAACCTAAAAAATGACTGTTTGGTCATGAGAAGGATTGTGTAGATAGGCTTCCATATTAAGCAAATTCACACTATAGACATTCAGTGAAATCTATAATGCTTGAAGTCTAAATGACCCTAAAATCTAATAATGTCATATGGAAACATACCTATAAGAAAAATTGGCTCAATTTGAATGAGAAATGTAAATAGTGTCCCAAAGAGTAATTTATGGAGTTTAGACACTAGGTTTTTACATAGGTATGGACCTATAGGAGCCCCTTTTGCTCTCAAAATATCACCTATAGTTTGATTGTAGATTTACAGTAAATGGGGAGCATGGTAGTTTGGATGTTCTCATGGACTAATAAATGATATGGATATGTTCAAGTATTAATATGATCTTGATAACTTCAAATATATCCTAGTTATGAAACAAAATGTTCACAACATCTTACATGAATCTCATTTAGTTGAGAACATACACCTATAGTCAGCACAATCCATGGACTAGTACAAGTTAGTGAAAGGTAAAATTTGGAGGTTGGTAGAGAAGCATAGATGAATTGGATATGATTATAAAAACCTAATAGTGATATGGAAATTTTCATATTTTTTGTAAGGAGAGAGCTAAATCAAGGGTAAGCATCACACTTCAGCTTGTAGTCAACCTAAAAAACCCTACATAGTACACAGTCATATAGGTCTACCTTGAAGTTTGTGAAGATTGGAAATGGTAGAGATGTGATCCAACCCTAAAATTTTTATGTCTAAGGTTTTCATGACCTAATATAAATTCTCATATATTCAAAATGGTAGGACAAATAATGTATATACCCTTTGTTTTATCTCAGATAAAGGGCACTCCTAGGCAGTCTCGGCTATAGACTTGGTGAGAAGATGGTAAGAGGTTATGTTAGGAATTCTTAGAGTATTAAAAAATGTTATGTAAAGTTGTGTTGAGCATGAAAAAATTTGGAGAGATCCCTATAGGAAGAATTGACACTCAGAGGAAGTTTTAAGTGTTTAAGCAGAGTCAGGCCTATTAGGCCTAAAATTAGACCTAAGCCCTTCAAAGGTCTAGTTTCTCTTCCAAGACCACAAAACCATTCAAACACCATTGATGAATTTTCATGGAAATTTTATGAAGATTTAGGACCATTGATTTTTAGAGAAAAAACATAGAGGGTTCATTTTTGGCTAAAACTCACTTTAAGGTGTTTAGAATGCCCTCAAGAGCTTGATAGACCATCTTCAAGAGCTCACACATGTATGGACACATTTCATGGTGACATAAGGAGATATTAATATTTTAAGGATATCCATAACCTAGTTTCAAGAGAATTTTTTCAAGATTTGGAAATCCAAATTTTATGAACTATCCTGAAGAGCCAAAACCTACTAAAACCCTCTTAAACGCTTGATTTTGACCCAATGGAGAATATATGAAAGGAGATTCACTCAAAGGGGGTTATATGTCTTATAAATTGTTTTTTAATTTTTAAATACTCTCTTAATATCCATCACACATATTTAGTTTGAACCCTACTTGTATGGACAAGGTGAAAACAAGGTTTCTTATAGTGTTTTATGTGTTTTGCAGGTGCAAATGAGATTTGAAAAGTGAGAACCATTAGAGGGGATAAATTTTTACTTATAATAATTCCATATGTACAATTATCATACTATATGCACATGGAAACACTTTTTCTAACTCATTCACCTTAGGCAATCTTAGGTAGAGACTGAAGATAAGGACTAACTGCCAAGTGAAAGAGTGAGAAGTTGGTTTTTGGACATTTTTAAGGTATAAATCATGGAATAGGAGGAAAAGGGACTCTATAAATGTGTCCTAACACCTCTTACATGGATTATATTTAGAAATTGAAGGCCACTTGGCTGTAAAATGTGAAAGAAGAGGCCTAAAAGACCAATGAATAACTGTAGGTGGTGAGTACAAGTGTCCAAAAGGTGACTAGTAGTTAGGAAAGCATATTATGATTGTTGAAGCTTGTTTATAACTCCATTAAAATATTACATGTGTCATCTCTCCCTAGTCTAGTTTCAAGTGCTCAAAATAGGCCTAATCATGAAGGCAATTTTCAAAAAGACCATTTGAAGACCTCTATGCCAGTTTTAGAGAGTTTTATGCTTCAGATGGACATTTTTACAAGAAGGCCCTCCAAACCTATATTATCCACTTAATTATCCTAAAATTTAATTAGTTTTCATGCCTTTATAGGTGGCATTGTGACACTTGAGCTCCACTTTCTTCTCTCTCTTCTCACATGTTCAATAAATAGAAGCCATTTTGGCTCTTGTAATTAAATTCCATAACTAGTATGGAAAAGCCTTGCTAGTTTGATATTGTAATTTTCATTTTAAATAAGATATGAAATAGTTTTGATTTCACAAACTATCTTTTCTAAGTATGTGAAGTGATGTATAGTGAAAATTCAAGTGATTGATATCTATCCTTGATTTCCCTTGATCCTTCCATGTTTGATGCAAGTTATTTCCACTCTAGCAGGTCACACAAAGTGTTTTCAAGTGTATTAGTTTATTTTAAATATTAAAATTAACCTTAATGTATAAGAATTATCTATGGTTCACTTACCTTGATTAGTTCTATGCATATCACCTCCATGTTTGAAATACTAAAGTTAGAGCAATTCAAGATTTGAGACTAGTGTTATGAGTCATGTCTCTTAGTGCACTTGTATGTTAATCTTGTGGAGATATTTTTCTTGTATTACCACTTTAGATTAAATTACTTACATGTATAATTCTATATTTTTTCATCTATTTAATCAGTTAGTTTAGGTGATAGCACTTAAGGATCAAACTAGGGAGTTAGCCTTTAAACCTTGAGGTCTACCTCTATCATAGGCAACCCACTTGCCTAGAGGTCTTCCAAAGTTTCCAAAATCTTAGAGTATAATTAAACAAAAAAATATAGTGTGTGATATTTGGTGATAATAGTTTTAGCATGACCAGTGGGACCAAGGTCTAAAAAAGTAGGAAGATTCTTAGTGTGTCCTTCCTCTTATCATCTTTTGAAAGCATTCAAGTAAGGACCAATGGTGACTTTGAATGAAATATTTTGGTTGTAATCAGACCAGGTATTTATTGTCAAATATTTTGATAAAGTCTTGTTATTCACTTGAATCATGAAGTTGATATGGATGGCTATGATGATAATCTTTACCCATGTTATACCCCTCAATAGCCTTATCAAAATTGCTATCAGTCCTATGAGCCATGGAAGCCCTATAATCATCCTAGTCCTTCTCCATATGAACATCATGTTGATGATCATCTTTATGAAGAAACTTATGAGGAGATATATCAATAATATTGTTAATAAGTGCCTTCATATCAACCCCAATATGCCTCCTATCAGCATTATCATGATGCATATCAACCTTAAGATGATTCTCCCTAGTCTTGTCATAAGGAATATAATGATCCTATTGATTGTAAATCAAGATATTTCAAAGAAAAATATGAACTCTTACAAGTTAAAATATAACAAATTAAAGCTAGCCATAATACCCACTATTACACTCCTCTTGCTACTTCAAGCCCATCTCATGTCAAATCCTTATTGGCACTCATGCCAAGCTTACTAGATAATGAAGAAAATATGATAACATGGGATGAAGGTTTTGATGTTCTATCTAACCATATCATGGATTAATTAAGAGGTTATATTCAAAAATGGATGGATATGTGGGAGGTGGTTGAAGAAACTCAATGTGTAGTTGTACTTGACAAAAAAGTGTTTCCAATGCTTAATAAATAGACTAAGAATGTGGGAGGACCAAGAGCTTAAAAGTGAGACAACATCTAATGGATAACCTCAATAATGCTTTAACTAAGATGAAACTCTAGTTGAATAAGTTGTCTTTCCTATTGATCAACTCAACTGGTCATCTCCCTATGAGCTCATTCAAGAATACTTCATTACCAAATCCATTCATGATCCGTCGATCACATCTCATACTCCCTCTCTAACCCATGAGCCTATCCATCACCCTCCCACCTCATCCCTTCTTGAAGGATATCCCATATTATAGGAGGTAAATGAAGAAGAGTAGGTTTAAGTTATAGCTAATCAAGAAGATGATGTGAGCATCTATGATGAATAGATCACCATAAAGACCCCCCTTGGTGAACACAAGTGCAATTCCATCTTATTGAGTGAAGAGAAAGATGTTGAAGGTATTGTTACAATTATCCACATAGAATTTGGTCAAGGTATGAAATAAGAAATGATTGAGAAGGGATTTATATCTACTAAGTTAGTTGATGTCCATGAGAAGGAGCAATAACCTATACTTCCTACTCTCTAAGTTGAAGATGTTTTTAAAGTTTTTGTTGACAATGTTGTTGAAAATGTTTTTTCCTTTGAAGTATAACATGATAACTCCCAAGGTCTCAAATTTTTTGAAGTGGTAGTTGATGAGGAGTTTGTTTCCATTTAAGACACTCTTTAAGATACCTTACCTTTTGGTGGTGTACCCTCAAAAGAAGATATTATACCATCCCAACTTGTTGAAGTTTTAGTTATATTTGAAGTAGATAAAATTCTCAAAGATGAAGAAGATAAAGTTAAATATGTGGTGGTTCTAAAAGAGAAAGAGAGCAAGGATGATTGGCAACAATAATTGAGGATTTTCCAAGAACTTGAATAAATTTTCCAAGTTGAAGGCCAAGTAAATAAGAATATATATAAAGAGGTATATATGGAAAACAATGACCAAGATTGAGAGAACTATATAAAGCTCCTTGATGAGCTTGAAAAACTTGTAGTTAGTGAGAAACCTAAACTCTCTCAAAGTACCATGGAAATCAAGGAGGTAGGTTTTTTTGAAGCATCATGGGAAGTTGTAGTCAAGGAGTCTCATGAGGAGGTTGAAGTTGTTGAAATACAAGAGGAGTATACCTTCATAAGTGATCTATTTATAGTTGCCTTAATTGTATAGATGACCATGCCAAGGAGATTGGAAAATATCATGAAGGAGATGGAGGCATCAATGCCAAGGTCTAAATGGAAACATGCTTCATGTACTCCTTAATTTCATGGAATAAGAAATGTTTCAAGATTCCCATTTGATCTAGGGGAAAGAGATTCATTTAGGTTAGTTTGTTTTTGAGTTAGTTTAATTAGTTCATTTTGTGTCTTCCATAAGTGTTCTTGAGAACACAAGTGTGTTTACTTAATTTATTATCTTGTGTGTCTATTTATTATTGTTTAGTTTGTGTTTGGCATGGTTTTAGAGGAATTTCAATGTACATACTCTGCATAGGTGATTATATAACCCAATGGATAGGAGAAAGATACTGGTCTTTGGCATAACTGGTTTACCACCATTAGGAAATCAGCAAGAATGTTGAATAATTTGACCATAAGTTAAATTAGGTCAACCTTAATATAGTTTAAAACTTTTCGTAAGGTCCCTTAGGGTGTGAAGTGTGTACCATGGTCTCTAATAAGGTCAAACATGTGTTTTCAACTGTGTCACCTTTGTCTTAGTTTATCCTAATTCATTATAAGGTATTTTAAGTCATTTAATATAATTGTATAGTTCACATGGGATTAAAGGTGTTTCAAGGTGTTATTTAATGTGTATGATGTTATAAAGTGTCAGTTTTCAGTTTTATAACTAAATTTGGCAGGTTTAAATATTAAAAATAAGATCTCTTGTAAAAAGAGGAGTTTTTGAAGGTTGTATAAATTGTATAGTATTTTATCATGTGTGGTGGATTCATAAACATCCCTTAAGATTCCCAAAACTCATTTACATGATTGATAAGATTTTAAAATTATAAAATTGATTAAAACCATCTTATCTTCTCTATCGCTCTCCTAGGTAAGCAGAAATAGTCAATCAGTCTTTACATGGTACAACCAGGAGGAGGTGAGTTAGGGAAAGTTCACTTGAGGGATGAAATTAATATTTTTATAATTCAAATCCATGGTAATAGTTCTATGATTTGTTGCTTGTTCTCTATGAACCATTTCTTAAAGTGTTAGTGAATATTTTATACTTGCTCATTCCCATACCCTTCAAGTTTTCTCTTTGTTTACATAGTTTTATGAAAACCAAGTGTTGCCAATCCTATATAAGGTTAGGAAATTTATCTTCACATGGTTATTTTTTTGGTTTTCACATGTGGTGTGAATGAGTTGACATGATATTTCTCATTCTACTAGTTGGAAACTATATCATAGTCTATAAACAAGTTTCATCAATTGTAAGGGTTCTCTCTCCTATAATGGTTTCAAATCAAGAGTGCATTGGTGTTCCATGCCTCTAATGGTCATGGTGATCATATTTATTTTAAAGTCCTAGTCTCAATATTATCCTTAGTGAATATAGAAGTCTAAATAACAAACACAATCAATTTTTCTTGTGACCATCACCTATAGTTAAGTGGAATTGAGTCTTGCATAGTCATGGTGGTAAGATAGGAGTACTTCAATGTGTTGAAGAGATTAATAATATGGTGAGTTTGATATTTTACAAAGGCTATAAATTGGTTTTGAGAACCAATCTAACAATTATAGTCTTATACCATATCTTTACCTATAGGTTTTTTACATGTACACCTATAAGAAGCTTCCACAGAGGTAGAGTAGTGTTGAATAGTAGGTGTTTGAGCTTGTTTGAAACCTCATTGAGGTATAAAGGAATTAATATTACCATTATGATAATGGTGAAGTCACAAAATGGAAAAAAAAAACTTGAAACCATTTTCATAGGCTAAGAAAGTTTATTTTGAGACATGTTACCTTAGTATCTCTGAAACAAAGATCTGATCCCACAAAGGATCATCCCATGATGAAATATCTTGAAGTGCATGCTAGTATTGTGGTTTCATTCATGTATCCAAAGAATAAGGGTAGTGTCTTGACCTAAAAAAGTTTTTTTTTTCATGAGAAATATTATGTAGATAGGCTTCCATCTTAAGCAAATTCACACTATAGACATTCAGTGAAATCTATAGCTCTTGAAGTCTAAATAAACCTAAAATCTAACAATGACATATGGAAACATACCCAAAAGATAAAGTGGCTCTAATTGAATGATAAATAGAACTAGTGTCCCAAAGATAAATTGAGGGAGTTGAGACACTAGGTTTTGACACAGGTATGCACCTACAAGTACCTCTTTTGCTCTCAAAATGCCACCTATATTCTGACTATAGAATGACAGTACATGTGGAGCATGACAATTTGGATGTTGGCATGGCCTAAGATATGATATGGATATATTAAAGTATGAAGATGATATTGATAAATTTAAATATATCCTATGCATGAAAAATAATGTTCACAACATCCTACAAGAATCTCATTTGGTTGATAACATACACCTATAGTCAGCACAGTCCATGGACTAGTACAGGTTAGTGAAAGGTGAAAGTTGGAGGTTGGTAGAGAAGCATAGATGAATTGAATATGATTAAAAAAATAAAATTGGTAAGTCTAATTCCATATTTTATTTTAAGGATAGAGATAGAGGAAGGGTAAGTTTCACACTTTAGCCTATAGTCAACCTAAAAAACCCTACACAGTACACAGTCATATAGGTTTGCCTTGAATTTTATGAATATTAGGGACCATAGAGATGTGATCTATCCCTAAAAATTTATGTATAAGGTCCTCATAATCTAATATAACCTAACATATATTAAAAATTCTAGGAAAAATAAGAGAGATGCCCTTTATTTTGTCTCAAATAGAGGGCACTCCTAAGTAGTCTAGACTACAGACTTGGTGAGAAGATGGTAAGAGGTTGTGTTAGGAAGCCTTGGAGTGTTGTAGAAGGTTATGGAAAGTTTTTTTAGCATGAAAAAAGGTAGAGAGAGCCCTATAAGTAGCATTAACACTTAGAGGAGGTTTTAGGTGGTCAAGCACAATCAAGCCTATTAGGCCTAGAGCTATACTTAAGCCCTTCAAAGGTCTAGTTTCTCTCCCAAGACACAAAAACCATTCCATACACATTAATAAAATTTAGGATAGATTTTATAAGGATTTAGGACCATTTATTTTCATAGAAAAACCATGGAGGGGATATTTTTGGCTAAAACTCACTTTAGGGTGTTTAGAATGCACTCAAGAGCTTGTTACGTCATATTCAAGAGCTCACACCTATACAAACATGTTGCATGGTGGCCTAAGGAGATAGGAATAGTTTAAGGAGGTAAATAACTTATTTTTAGGGGAATTTTTATAGGATTTGGACATCCAAGTTTTATGAACTATCCCTAAGATCTAAAACTTGTTAAAACCATCATAAACCCTTTGTTTTGACTTGATGGAGAATATATGCAAGGAGATGCACCTAGAGAGGGTAAAATGTCCTAGAAATGGTTTTGGACTTGTGGAAGACTCTCTTAGGCTCCATCACACATATTTGTTCTGAATCCTACTTATACAGATAGGGTGAAAACAAGATTTTTTATAGGGTTTTATGTGTTTTGTAGGTTCATAGGAGATGTGAAAAGAGAGACCCATTATAGGGGGTCAATTAAGACTTATCCTAATTCCCTATATCAATTTATCCCAAAATATGGGAATGGAAACACTTCTTATAACTCATTCACTTCAAGCAGTCTTGGAGAGAGTGAGAAGTTCATTTTGGGAACTTTTTAAGGTCTAAATCATGGAATGTGAGGTAGAGAGATTATATATATGTTTCTTAACACCTCTTCCATTGATTTTATTAAGCAACTGAAGGCCACTTAGGTGACAAATGTGAAAGAAGAGACCTAGAAGACCAATGAATGACTACGGGTGGTGAGTATAAGTGTCTAAAAGGTGACTATCAGTTTGGAAAGCATTTGATGATTATTGAATATTTTTCCTAACCACCCTTAGATATTCCACATGTGTCATCTCTCCCTAGTCTAGTTTTAAGCACTCAAAAGAGGCTTAATCATGAAGGCAATTTTCAAGAAGACCATTTGAAGACCTCTACACTAATTTTAAAGTGTTTTATGCTACAGATTGACATTTGTCCAAGAGGACCCTCTAGACCTCTATTATCCACTTCATTATCCTAAAATTTAATTAGTTTTCATGCCTTGACATGTTGTATTATGACCCTTGAGCTGCACTTTCTTCTCTCTCTTCTCACATGTTCTATAAATGCAAGCCATTTTGGATCTTGTAATCAAATTCCACACTTGATATGGTAAATTCCTATTGGTTTGATATTGTAATTTGCCTTTGAAATCAGATATGAAATCTAGTTTTGAGTTCACAAACTATCTTTTCTAAGTATGTGAAGTGATGTATAGTGAAAATTCAAGTGATTAATATCTATCCTTACTTTCCCTCAATCCTTCCATGTTTGATGCAAGTTATTTACACTCTAGCAGGTCACATGAAGTGTTTTCAAGTGTATTAGTCTATTTTAAAGTATAAAATTAGCTTTAGTGTCTAAAAATGATCTCTGGTTCACTTACTCTAAGTAGTTTCATGCATATCACCTCCATGTTTGAAATACTAATGTTAGAGCAATTCAAGGTTTGAGACTAATGTTGTGAGTCATGTCTCTTAGTGAACTTATATGGTAATATTATGGAGATATTTCTATGATTTATGAATTTGACTCGAGAGAGGATGGTTAGTATGGTGTTAGTTCCAAAATAAAAACAAAATGAAAGAAACACACTAATAAAATAACATCTCTAGGCCTAGACACTAAAGAGAGCTTAATTAACAAAAACAAATAAAAAGTAAGGAATAAAACACAATAATTCCTTCACCTTCCTTGGATGCTCCAAATTCCTTTGTAGTGGTGTCTGGATCAACTTTGTGCTCATGAATTCCTTGGCAAAGGAAGCTTGGCTACCTTTATCTCTCCTTGGCACCTTTGGCTTGTGGCTTGGCTTGGCTTGGAATCAATTTGGCATAGTAACACTAATTGCTTGAAGATTTTGGAACCATATTTTTACACTATAGCTTTGCACCAAAATGACTTAGAAATGATGTGGTAAGGCCTCCTATTTATAGATTTTTACAAATGTCTAGAATCAACCTGAACCGTCCATCTTAAGATTGAGATGTGTGGCTAAGGATTAATTCAATTTTTAGAATTAAGTTTATAATTATACTCATAATGACATTGGAAGAAGGGGAAATTAAGAGGTATGGAGGGCATCATGGAAGGCATTGATGAGGCATGGAGGGCATGAATCTTTATATTTGTGGCATTTATAGCTTAGGGATGTCTTCCCAAGAAATGAGGTCACCTGTTATGCAAATATTCAATATTCATTTTCAAAAAAAAATTATTCAACAAGATTCCATGAAATTTATTAATTATGCCTTAATTTGGGTTAATTATCTCTTAAGCATGATTAATCACTTTATGCACAAATTACTCAATTTGATCAGAATGCCTTGTTATTGGTCCAAAATTTGACTGGATTAGAATTGAAAGGCACTATTAGATGTATTGGATCCATATTCCCATTTAGGAAGTTACCAATAGAAAATAACAAAGGTACACATCTTGTGTATAAGATTTGATAGGAAAGAGCAATCTAGAGCACTTAAGTGCAAAATTAGCATTTTGAGTCAAAATGATCTGATCAAAATTAGCTGGCCCATAAATTGCATTACCCCATTTAGGGATACTCTAGCCAAAATCAACACTTGAATATGTTAGTTTCACATCATTTAGTTTATTTTAGTGTTTTTAGGCCAAATTGTGTATTTTGGGTGGAAATTGGCCAAAAACCTGATTGGAGGTTATCGGTGGCTAGATTTAGGTGTCTATAGTTTGCCCCTATTTGGGAAGGCATTACAAGATATAAGAAAAATAACATCTTCTCAAAGAATGAAAAGGTATTGTATGCCTACAACTATAATGATGATACACTAATTTTATGATGCCCTGTTAAGGGAATGGTTAGCATAAGTAGGTCAAAAAATGGTCCCTTGAAAAGAAAGAAGTGAAAGAAGGGGACCAAAGAAAGGAAATATGATGGGGGGTAAACATAATGATATTTAAAAAGTAGTCAAAATCACTGAGAATGCAAGTGGGATGGTGTACAATGGTTTGGCTAAAGGTAGTTATAAGCATTGTACCTCGATAGTGGCAATGTGGTATGATAACACAATGATTTGCCCAAAGGTAGTTATAATCATTAAGAAGATGGAGCTATCCTAGTTAGGAAGAAAAACAAGATAGCATGCCCTTGTATAGATAGAAAAAGTAAAGTGGTGACAACATAATGATTTGCCCAAAGGTGGTTACAATCATTGAAAAATGTAGGTGGGATGGCGTGCAATGATTTGCCCATAGGTGGTTATAATCATTGGACCCCGATTATGGAAAACATGATAAACTTGGTTGAAGATGATGATAACTTAACACAGAGGGTAATGATGAATTGGAAAAACCTACTAGTAGGGAGATATTCATCTGAACTAATAAAAGTTGATATTCTTTCATGTTTAATTACTCTATTTGGGATATGATTAGTATTGAATTAGGATGTGGATGTCAAAGAGATGCCACCAATATTGAATAGACTTCTTGAAGCTAAGATTTATTTTAGCACATGTCAGTAGGAATCATGGTATAACATCATAAAGACTTGGTTGAAATATGCATAAGGACTGACTCCCAAAATCCAATACTAAATAGAACATAACATACCAATGATAGAAACCATGATGACAATGTAAACATATGAATATGGATGGATTTGAGTATAAGTGTGGGTAAGGAATCACCCAATAAACACATATAAACCAAATCAAGGCAATAGTGTTGAAAGTAAATAAATAGATAGACAAACAAATAAAATGAGTAGAAATAAACAAGCAAACAACATAATAGAAACCCTATGAACATTGCTCCTAAAAAATAGGTGACAACTTAACAAATGAACAAAATGGAGGAATAGAAGAAAAGTAAGGGGGTGGCTGAGTTGTTTCCATATGTACTAAGCAAATGGATGTTGCCTACATAGTTCCATGGATGTAATATCCAATTAAAAAAACTTCAAGCCAAATGTAGTTCTCCCAGGGAATGGGAAGAATGTGATAACTAAGGAAAACAAATAGAATGGATGTGATAGAAGAATAGGAATGATCTTGCAAAATGGTAAGTGCGTGAGAGAAAAAGCCAAAAATGATGGGGAAACTAAATGACAAGTGTTTTACTTGTAACTTAGTAAGGGTTCCTAGAATCTTTAAGGCAAAGAAGTGGTCAATGTTTTTTCCTTTTCTAACAATTTTTGAAATGTTTGTTGGAATTTTTTGAAGTATCTCAACTTGATGAAGAATGACAAGACACTAAATGGTTCAAGCTCACAAAATAGAGAGAGTGTTTAAATTAAGATTTCTCACAAAATGGTGAGAGCATTCAAACTTAAGTTTCTCACAAAACGGTGAGAGTGTGGCTTAGGGTGCTTTTAAAACAGTGAGAGCATGGCTTAGAGTGGCTTAGAGGGTGATTAAGTTGACCTCAAAAATTATCGAACACTACCTATATAACCCCAAAGTAGGATCTCAAGTCACTAAAGTTCCACCCTTACAATGGATGAATTTGACTAGTATAGTAGTCAATTCAAACAAAATAGGCACAGTTGGTAAAATGGCATAGTATGACATAGGAAGGGGTAAATTGGTACATCAAGGCTTAATGTTTCCCTTGGTTTTCCCATAAGTGGTTATAACTAGGACACAATGGCATAGATCAATGGTACTAATTTCCCCAAAGGTGGTTATAACTAGTAGAAAGACTGGTGGTAAGAAAGGCATAACAAACAAAGGATGTAACTTCAAAAACTTCTATCACATTGTCCCAAAATAATTTATCTATCTGAATTACTTGAACTAACTAATGAAATGATCAGATACCTCGATGCTAAAAATGCATAATGAACGACAAAAACCAAGGTCAAATAGGCTAGGATTTAGAACACACTGGGTTGATAGAAGAGAAATAGAAAGTGGATATGGTGAAGAGGATAGATAGGGATGGTATTTGTACAAAGAAGAATAGTGATAAAATGGTATAACTAAAATGTTCCTTAAAAAAATACACCTTAGTGCTTAAGCATAGTACCACTTGAGATGAATAATATTCATTCACTCAAGAAGTTCATCTCTATTTGGTGTGGCAAGCTTGTATGCTCCTAATCCATAATCTACAATACTAATGAAAGGCCCTATCTAGTTTGGTTTGAATTTCACTTTATGCTTCTTCTTATCTATGGTGTTATTTTGGTTTTTCTTTAAGAACAAGATCACCAAGTTTAAATGTTCTATAATTAATATGCTAATTATAGTGGCCTTTGAGTCGGTTCTGATATGCTTAAAGATTGTTGAGTGCAGTTGTGCATTTTTCATTAAGTAGGTCTAGCTCTTATAGGCAATCTACTTGATAGTCATGATCATCTAGGACATGCATGAAAGAGATGCATATTGAAGGAAATTCAACCTCAATGGGAAGGATGGATTTAGTACCATAAATAAGTGAGTATGGAGTGGCTCCTATGAGATTATGATGATTGGTATGGGATGACCAAAGGGTAGGGAATATCTGAAGGTGCTAATCATGATCAATATCATTGATAATCTTTTTGAGAATATTGAAAATGGTTTTGTTGGATGCCTCAACTTGGCCATTACCTTAAGGGTAATATGTTATATAAAAATGTTGTGTGATGTTATATTTAGTACCTAGCTAGTCTACATCCTTGTTCTTGAATGATCCTCCATTATCAGATATAATGTCAGAGGGGATACCATAGCAGCAAATGAAATGGTTAAAATTGAATTTGGAAATTTGCTTTCCATTCATGTAAGTAAGGGGTATATCTTCAACCCAATTAGTGAAATATTTGGTGGTGGTAAGGATATGTTTATGGCCATTAGATGAAGTGGGTTTAATCTTCCCAATGAGGTCAATTCCTATGTAGAAAATGGCCATGGTGTTAACATTAGTTTCAAATTTTTTACTGGGGCATGAATCAAATTATTATGTCATTGACATTTGTCACACTTTTTTACATATGCAATGGCATCTAGATCTATTGTAGGCCAATAATAACTAGTACACAAAAGCTTTTTGGATAAGACAACCCCACTAGAATGAGCTCCACATTCTCCTCTGTGAACTTCTCTTAATGATAGCATAGACTTTGTCAAAGTTAAACAACAAAGTAGAGTTCCATCAAAACTGTGATGGTAAAGGGTGGATCCAAGTAGAGTATAATGAGTGGAATGATGAATGAAGGCTTTGGTTTACTTTTGAGATATGTTAGGTGGTATAACTTGGTCATGAAGGTAGTTGTAAATATTTGAGTACCAGATATAATTAAGACCAATAATATCACAAATCATGGCAATGGTTGAAGGTTCATGAGTTGGTGCTAACAAATTCTTGATAAAGAAATAATATTATCTAGCTTTATCTGTTTGTTGAATCAAAAAGCCAATAGTAGTCATGGCATTTATAATTTTGTTACCAGCCTTTGGTATGTGTTCAAAATGAATATTGGTAATTTATTGCTTAAGAGTGTTGACCATGGCTTTATGTAGAACTAACTTGTCATCTTTGGTCTAAAAATGATCTGTGCCCTGATTGATGATTAATTGAGAATCACCATAAACTTGGAGATGAAATATATTCCAATGCACTACTTATCAAAGTCTTGCAACAAGTGCTTCATACTCAGCCATATTATTTATATAAGGAAAGTTGATTCTAAATGATTAGGGATTAGATCCCCCTGTGGTGTAATAAACAATAAGCCTACCCTTAATCCATGTGTAGTAAATGAAACATCAAAATATAGTTTCTAAGATTGTTCCTCAAGGGGTGTGTCAATTATGGTCATTATAGATTCATCAAGAAATTGAAATGTGAGTGGATATGTGTCTATGAGAGGTACTTCAACAAGTTAATTTGCAAGAACTTATCCCTTTATTGACATTCTCTATGTCAAACTCACTGAGAAGCATGATCCATTTAGCCATTATACCTTGCAAATATTTTTTAGATAATAGATACTTGATCAGATCTACTTTTGAAATGACCATGTTATTATTATTCAACATGTAATGGCATAGTTTCTAAGTTGTGAAAACCATGGCTAGACAAGATTTTTCAACAAGTGCATAGTTATGTTCATATGTAATGAAGGTATAGATTAGGAAGTATATGGTGTGTTCCATTATATTATCATCATGTTGAGCCAAGAGTGCCTCTAGAGCATGGTTGGTAACTGATAGGTATAACAAAAATGGCTTTCTTGGCATAGGAGGTAATAACACGTGTAGATTAACAAGATAGTCTTTGAGTTGTTGAAAAGTTGTTTGGCAGTGATCATCCCAGTGAAATGCAACTCCCTTCTTCAAAAGGCATGTAAATAGATGGAACTTGTTTGCCAATTGAGAGATGAAGCATCAAATGGACTGGATCTTACCTTGCAAACTATGGAGTTACTTTAAATTGGTTAGTGGTGGCATCTTTATTATAGCATGGACTTTAGCTAAATTGACTTCAATACCTCTATAAGACATGATGAAGCTAATTAGTTTTCTTGAAGTTATATTGAACACACATTTCTTTGGATTGATTCTGACTTTGTACTCCCATAATCTTTCAAATATCTTATGCAACACTACTGGATAGCCAGCTTTAGTTTTGGATTTTCCTAATATGTCATCGACATAGTCTTCAAAAGTATCATGTATCATATCATGGAATATGATAGTCATGGCCCTATGATATGTATCTATAGCCTTTTTAAGGCTAAATGGCATTACCTAATAACAAAATGTTCTCTATGTAGTAGTGAACACTATTTTATGTTGGTCTTCTAGTGTTATTATGATCTGGTTGTATCCTAAAAAGCCATCCATGAGTGAAAGCATTTCATAACCAACTATGGAGTTGATGATCATGTCAACATTAGGCAAGGGAAAATCATCTTTAGGACAAGCTTTGTTGATGTCTCAAAAATTAGTACATATTTTGATCCCTTCAATCTTTTTACTAACATGTACGACATTAGAGATCCATTCTAAGTAGTCAATGGATTAGATACATCCTACGTCTAAGAGTTTTTCCAACTCTTTCTTTACCAATACAACAATGCAAGGATGCATCTTACGTAGCTTTTGTTTCATTGGTTTGGCATCAAGATTAACCACAAGGTGGTGAAAAACCAAGGTGGGGTCTAAACCTGGTATGTCAAAATAGGCCCATGTAAATATATCTACAAATTCTCTCCATAGAGATGTAAAGACGTCACATTCCTCCTCAGTAAGGGATGCTCCTAATTTTATCCATTTCAGGTCTGATGGAATCTCAATATTTACCTCTATTGTATCTTTGACAAAAGGGTCAAACTATCTTTTATAATAGTGGGTAGTGACTTGAACTATTGAATTATATCAGGGTCCTCCATTAGGACTTGCTCTTCAACTTCTCTTAGGCATGATGAATCTGAGTCTCTTAATGGGAGATCTAGCCATGTGACAAAAATAGTCAAAAATTATTTAATAATTTGATCAAGTAGTTGTTGTTTCTCAGATCTAAACTCTGTTCCACATGTAAGTTCATCATTAGTGGTCTCTTGGTCTAAATTCAAAATAGAATGAACACCCCCATCTAATGGTGCTTGAAACAAGTTTTCACCACTAGCCTGGCCTTTATTTTTTATTTTTCCCTAGTCATAAAGTGCTTTAAAGAGGTTTTTAATTTAGGACCTCAATGTTTTACTTATTTGTTTTTGGCTAAGAGTGTTCACTCGCTCTCCAAAATAGGCTACAAGATCTAATGTGATTGAGAATCTTGATTTTTGATCTCCCAATAGAACATTGTCTCTAAGGCCTAAAAAGTCACAAAATGCCTCATCATTCTAGAACTCATCAATTGGTAGACTAGATTCTTGTTGATCTCAATCTATCAGTTAGGGATAATATAATGGTAAAGGGTTGCAATGATAGCCAAGGTAAGGGTACAAATGGCATTATTATCAAATAGGTTAGTTTCAGCTAGGTTATCAAAGGTGAGGCTATGATCAGACTCTACTTCGTTATCGACATCATCATCACTAGTCACTATTTATGGAGTTTGAATATGATATTTGGGGTTACCCCCAAATGGTTTAAATCCAAGCCCATAAGGTCTTTCATACTTAGTCATATAAATTGACTTGATGGTTCCTTACTGATTTGGTCTGAGGCCTCTTCCTTCATGATTGTGATGCTCCATGATCTTATTGGGAATAAGATACTTTGTATTTTTATATAAATCACCCTGGTTATCATTGTATAACCTTGATTCATCCCCTTTAAGAGGTTCAAGTCCTAGGTTAGATGCTGGTACAAATGTGGCAGGTCCCTTATCTTTGTTCTTTTATTACCAATGCATCTATGGGATGACTTTAGGTTGCCTAAAGGTTTTCAAAATTTGAGGAAGATTAGCAATATGAAATGTATCATGGGTCACATACCCTCTTCATCCATTATCTAAAATGGTGAAATGATTAGAAGCTTCAGGAGGTGGCATGTGGGAAAGAAAATCTAAGGTATTAGGATCTAAGCAATTATCTGGTGAAGGATTGATAAGTATAGCCTTTCCTTTATCCTAATTGGAACTTGGATTCATACCATACTAATAATTATAGATTTGAAATTCAGCTTTAAGATGCTTGTAGTGTTCATATGGGTGTAAATCTCTTGGAATATTCACTTCCATCCTTGAGTGGGAAAACTTGATACATTATTGTAGCATTGATGGGACTGCATGAATATCATGTAACCAAGGCCTTCCTAGAAGCATATTGTATGATAACTCAAGATCAAGAACATGGTAAAGTGTATTATGGGTCAAAGGCCTAATGATAACTAGAAAATTAATGGTGCCTTGTGATTATCTTTCCTAATTATCATAGGCTTTGATAGTTATTATTTTTGGTTGGAGATCTACCATTGTGTACCCAAGAAGCTTGATGAGCTTTAGAGACACTATGTTGAGGCTTGATCTATTGTCTATAAGGACATGTTTCACTTTATGTCTCTTTATATAAATTTCTATGTATAATGTATTGTTATGGAGCAGACCAAGGGAAGACATATCATTGTGGTTGAACATGACTTATTAGGCTAGAGCTAGGTGTCCAATAAAAACTTGAAATTTATCAAGGGATATGTCACTACCAATAGTGGATTAGGTCAAAAATTCATTTAAGATGTTTTTATGGATTATTGACGTTCATAGTAAATCTAAAATAAAAATTTGTGCTGGTGTCTTTTGTAATTGTTCCACAATATCAAATTTCTTATCTTGGTTAGTAGTGAATGGTTTATTCTGAGGCTACATGGTTGGTTGGATGATAGGCAAAGTGATAGATGGTTGTGGGCCTAGGATAGTAATCTTTGAACTCTAAGTTGTGATTGCATAATTAGGATTAAATACTAGACCATTATTGCTAAAAAATGTTGGGAATGGTGTGGGACCAAATAATACAAGTCTTAGTTGCTAGTGTACTTCCATGTGGTCACATGGTAAGAATGAGTTGTCAATATAAGGTCCAAAAGGGGAAGTCCTAGATTGCTAGTTTGCTTATATGCATTCCTAGGTCAAAGAAGGATTATCTATGTAATTTGGTTGAATGGAGTTGTTTAGAAATGGTCTAGACTGATTAGTGCTTGGTCTAAGATTAATGGAGATGGTATTAACATTACCCCCTGTAATATGACCTACAACCCTATTGTAGTCATGTGCAACTACATGGTAGGTTTTTTTGTTGTTACCATTATGACCTTGGTTTTGTCCAGTGTTCTATCATTATGGATTTTATTATTGATTTTGTTGATTCTACTAGTTCAGCTTTTGATTTTGATACTATTGATTTTGTTGTTGCACTAGCCATTGTTGTTGTTGTTGCTGATTATTTTATTATTTCTAATTATTATGTTGAGGAAAGGGGTTTTGATAAATCCCAAAAGTTTGATTATAAGTGGAAGTACCATTATCTAATGTTATCTCCTTATTCTCCAATATATTCTCAAATAAATGCTTGATTTGGACACATTTTCATAGATTCTACCCATTGACCTAATGATAGTCACAAAATTCATTTTCACAATACTAATCAGGATAAGGAATGCCTTGTGGATAATGTTTTGGTATAGGCCAACCAATTATATTAGTATTAATCTTATGAAATATAGACTTGATAGGTTATCCTAGGTCACTAAAGACATGATGTGTAGGCACGGTTCTTCTAAGAGGAGGGGTTCGCAATGGTAACAACTATTGCATTTGTTGTGCAGGTTTTGGTTGTTGCACTTGTGGCACTATTTGAGTAAGAGTAAACTAAAAAGGTGGTAAAAATGAAATTTACACCATTTGGACATGATGGGATTTGGTTACCCCATTTCCCACAACATTCCTATTACAATTGAATTGCCTCAGTCTTTCTTGGTTATTGCCTTGTGTCAGTTGTGATGTTGGCATTTGAATGGGATGTTGATGTTGGTCATTTTCTTGATTGATACCTTGATTTTGAATTATTGAATTAATTTTGATGAATCCTTTATCTATGAGTGCTCATTCAATCAATAAGACTTTTTCAATGATTTCCTTAAAAGTATGCACACATTATAGGTCCAAATGATAATCTATCTCACTATACAATTTTTTGGTAAACACAGTGACTAATTGTTTATCTAGTAAAATAT
This sequence comes from Torreya grandis, assembly GCA_037957365.1. Taxonomy (NCBI): domain Eukaryota; kingdom Viridiplantae; phylum Streptophyta; class Pinopsida; order Cupressales; family Taxaceae; genus Torreya; species Torreya grandis. The sequence goes on from JARHVA010000162.1 coordinate 7,108,105, forward strand.
TGGTGAAATGGATTACAAGGGCTCTCCATCACTATAAATAACTTGCAAAACTCCCACCATTTTTTTTATTTTCTTGCATTAAGTCCACTAATGAAATCTCATGCTCGAGAATATAGGAAAAGTGTTACATAAACTTATCATAAAGATCATCAAAATATATTACTAAATTTTTGGGAAACTTCAAAAACCACTCCAAGGCTTATCTAGCCAAGCTCCTTGGAAACAATAGTAAAAGGTATATGTCATTATATGCCAGTGGTTGATATGCGATGAAGAATTTGATCAAATGAGCCTTAGGGTCATCTTTCCCTTTGTATTTATCAAATTTTGATGGTTCGTATCCTGGAGGAAATGATATCTAAAAATACTCCATGTTGAATGGATAGGAACATACATCATCCAATTTGAACTTTTTAGTTTGTTTACCAAATTAAATGGTAGTAATTCATCTTTCATCTGTTATAATTCTTGGGATAAGAAACTGGAAGGAATATTGGTTTGAGGGAGAATTTAGGTTTGGATAGATGGTTGTGAGGTCACAAGTGGAACACTTTGACTAGGGTATGATAAATATACATATGGGGTACATTGGTTTGGTTAGGGAATGGACCAAGAATATGCATACATGGATTAGGATGTACTTGAAATTTCACACTTAGTTATTTGATATTTTGGTTTGGGTTGGTGATAAAGGTTTAACTTGGAGGATTTTGTGGTTGGGACGGATGGATATAACTATACTATGCCTACCATGGTTGAAAATAGGCATACTACTGACTAATCAAACCTTGTTGTTGAGTGGGAATTTGTGGACCAAGACCCTATCTCAAGATTTGTGGCACATTTTGAACCAATGGTTATCTAGTAAGTACTAGAGAAACATGGGGACTTCCTTGTTACATGAATCCTTATGAAGAAGTGAAAATAGGTTGTAGATTTAGCATCTATCATGGACTAATATTTTCATGTTGTTGACTAGTCATTGCTTGGTTTTGTATTGGCATATTAGTCTATGACTAAATAGGTATGTTCATCATTACCTGGTGAGGTGGAACATTTATTTCCCCTGATTGAGGTGGTAATGTATTTGTCTTCTATTGCATTGATACACTATATTGTGCCTATTATTTTGGAATACTAATCATTACTTGTTGAGGAGGAGTAGGGTTCCTCACATTCTATCATTGAGGCATGGCATTAGTCATTGTTTGATTACCTAATCCCATAGATTGTACACTTAAGGAAGTATCTAGTTGAGGTTGAGGTGTAGAAACTCTTAATCCCTAATATGATGACCTATTCATAATATTAACTACAGGCACATGTTGTTGGCTAATTGTTTGTGCATTAGTACCACTTTGATCAAGACTAGATGTTGTTCTCACAATATCTACTATTTTTGGCTCACTATTCAGTGTAGAGGCTAAAGACACTTCTTTGATAATGGGAATATGCATCAAGTTATCTATTGAAATGGTTTATATGAATGGGTCAAAATTTATATTCTCTTGTCTAGTTAACTCTATCAACACTCTTGTTGAAGGAACTAGGTCAATGAGAGGCTTATTTACCATGTTCATCTGATTGAAATCATGTGCTAGATTCAAGTATGTTTGATATGCTATCTATATTTGGTTAAAGTGATCTTCTATGATGTTTTTGCCTCAATAAGATATATTAGGATCTTGGTACATTATTTGGACAAGAGCCATAGGATTACTAGAAGAAGCCTATTGATCATAAATGATATTGTGGGGCACTCTTACTAGACTTGATAAATTTTCGAGGGAAGTCTATTGGAAACTTGGCCCCTCCCTCTATGGCTCTAACCAAAATCTCATCTTTGTTCTCTAACAAATGCTGCTCAAACAAAAATAGATCATACGTGGAAGCTGTATTAGTAGAATATGACTATTGAAGTACTAGTTCATCTACTATATGTATTGTAGCTAGGTATTGTGTGATTTGCTCTTGGTCTTGCTCTGAATAAGGTGGTGTGTTAGCTAGATAGTTAGCCAACTGATCTTGGCTTTATGCCCCTGATTGAATATTAGAAGAGGAATAAGAATCCATCTCATAAATAATATTATTTGCATAGGGTTCTTGCACCATTTCTTCTTGTGCCACCACATTACTAATCCTTGGATTGTACATGAGTCCACTACGAGTGTAAGAATACATGTTGGGATCCATAGTCAATGATTTGTGATAAAATGTCAAAGATTTCTACAAACTCTAAAAAAGATAATGTCTAAAATAGATGATGTTCCAACTTGGTCTGGATTCGTCAAAAGGATCAAAAGTTTTATGAAAATATTTGTGAGGAAATGAGTTAGTGTGAAGTTTCTAATGTTTCACTATTCACACAAAGGTAAGCAAGTAAATGGTCCTAAAAATCAAAATTCCAAACTCTAAGGTCAAAGTGTTTTAAATAAGTCTAATCTAGAAATTTAAAAGTTGCTAGGTCTTTTGGCCAAATGTGACATCAAAAGCTAGGCTCAAACAAGGCATGCGCTATGACTCTTGGCCAAAACAATGTCAAAAGCTAGACTTTGAAATAGATGAAATTTTTAATCTAACGGATTTGAAACACTTCTAAAAAACACTAGGCATTTGATTCTTGGACATGAACTTGATCAAATATGTATAAGGTATGAAACAAAATGCACTTTAAAAATTTTTTTTTTACTCACAAAAAATGGCATAAAACTTGGTTTTTTAGACAAATAAGATAGAAAAAAGTGAGCTATATAACTATTTTAAGAAAAAAAAACCACAAAAGATCACAAAAGTTCACTTGGATTGATCGGAAAATGTAGAAACAAATTTGAAACTCCATGTAAGAGGGTCTATGAAATAATATTTGAAATGCTTTAGGTATCGTAACATTGTTATACTACCCAAAAGGTATAACAAAAAGGTTTGTTTTAAAAACTCACTAAGGCAAAAGACATTTTCCTACAATTTTGGTACCATAACACTACTTTTCTTGATTTAAAATGTTGTGGTACATAGACTCAAAGTGAAAGTGTTTAGCACAAAATCACTTAAGTCTATCAAGTGATGACAATGATTATGAGTCTTAAACGACCTTCAACCCAAATTGGAAATTAAACCTAATTCCCTTAAGTTTAGTGCAAATGGAGAACCCACTTAACACATCAAACCTATGAACTTATAAAGGTGTAATTTGAAATTTAGATTATAAGCGAAGGACTTTAAACAACTTTGGTAAAGGTCTAGACTCAATTGGGTAGCATAACTATGCCAAAGTGGATGATATGACTCTCAAAATTTTGATGAACTTTGAACAAGGCAAATTGATGATCTCACATGGACAACATAATGCCTCTCTATTCAAAGAAAGATTTGGACTATGTGTTTGGTTTATATTGTTTGTTTACACCAAGTTTTGACTCCAAACAAGACTTTAATCTAGGACAAGACCCCCTAATTAATCATTCTTAGATCCTAAATTGACAAGGTTGCTTGGTATTTTTGGAATCCATCTATATACATCATTTGAGAGGATTTTAAGTGTTCATCCATAAGTAAATGTACATTATATAGTAGGGTTTTTACACCCCTCCCTTCTCTCAAATGATAATACTATGACATGGAATTTGAGGCACACCTTGCACCAATAATACTTCCATGGCAAGTGGGGATTTTTCTAAGATCTAACAAGTTTTTGAATGATCTAGGAGAATCAATTACACAATGACTTTCACACCAAATAATGTAAAAAAAATCATAGATTTTGGGTCTATATCACTTGGATTGTTACAAAAGGTCTAGTCCTTTTTACAACCACTACATCCTACTATTCACTCAGTTTAGTGTGATATCTAAAGTGCCACTATGTCCCATGTGCAACTCTAAAGGAGCCAAATGAAGTTAATGCCAGGAGATGAAACCGTAGGTCAAAGCTTCCCTAAAGAACTTGTGAGAGGTGATGAAGTCCCCCTCGTAATCCAAGTTTGCATAAAAATAAAGAAAGCATGAAATAGAAAAATTTTAAGGTTGTTTTCAAGGTCACCTAAAATTTGATGAGTTTTTGGGAAGTGATTTAGATGACTTTCTTTGTAAGCCTTAGAGTAGGCTATTTGTAATATGAATGGTGCTTTTGATTCTAAGGGTTCCCTATAGGGGATAAATGGAAGAGCATACACACAACATCCCTCTTTTTACGAAACAAAAATTTGATTAAATAACTATTGCAAATAATAATTGATGAGTGTGTTCAATTTTAAGCCCAAAATAAAAGATTTGGTGGTGTTCATTTTACCCCATGGTCTTAGTTGCAAACTTTGAAAACATTCACCAAAAGTATATAAATTCTTTGTTAAACACCCAAAACAAGGTTCCTAAATGATTTTTAAGCATACAAAGGTGATTTAAACAAGTTTTAAACAAATATCAAGCTTGGTCTTGCAGCAAAAATGTTAGCATGTCCTTTAGCTTTAAAGTTCTTTATAGTTTGAAACAATAAAATTTTGAAAAATAGCTCTTGGGTTTGTGTTTTTGGAAAAACACAGTGACTGACATCAGTTATATACAACCAATGATGGTTACCTTGGCTAACCAAATTCTAACCAATGTCATTTTTGCTAATCAACATCAGTTAAGCTATGTAACCGATGTTGGTTTTACTTGCTGATGTTGATTACTGTGTAAAATTGTGGCAACCAAAAATGGCAAAATAAAGTTATAAAATTAATTTTCAAGAGTTTTAAGGGTCCAAATAAATATTTTAGAGTTGTAAAATGATCTTCTTTAGGTGTGAGATGCATATAGTCCCATCAGGTGTGCCATAATGTGATCTAGGAATTTGACTCAAGAGAGGATGGTTAGTATGGTGTTAGTTCCAAAATGAAAACAAAATGAAAGAAACACACTAATAGCATAACATCTCTAGGCCTCGACACTAAGGAGAGCTTAGTTAACAAAAATAAATGACAAACATAACTAAAAAGTAAGGAATAAAACACAAGAATTCCTTCACCTTCCTTGGATGCTCCAAATGCCTTTGTAGTGGTGGCTTGCTTAGCTTTGTGCTCATGAAGTCCTTGGCAATGGAAGCTTAGCTACCTCCATCTCTCCCTGGCACCTTTGGCTTGTGGCTTAGCTGGGATTGGAATCAATTTGGCATGGTAACACTAATTGCTTGAATCTTTTAGAAACATATTTTTGCATTATAAATTTGCACTAAAATGACTTAGAAATGATGTGGTAAGGCCTCTTATTTATAGATTTTTTCAAATGTCTAGAATCAAACTAAATAGTCCATCTTGAGATTGAGATGTGTGGCTAATGATTAGTTTAATTTTTGGAATTAATTTTATAACTATCCTCATCATTAAATTAGAAGAAAAGGAAATGAAGATGCTTGGAGGGCATCATGGAAGGCATTGATGAGGCATGGAGGGCATGAATCTTGATATTTATGGTATTTATGACCTAGGGATGTCTTCCCAAGAAATGAGGTCACCTGATGATGTAGATATTCAATATTCATTCTCAAAACAAATTATTCAACAAGTTCCCATGGAATTTATTAATTATGCCTTGACTTGAGTTAATTATCTCTTAATCATGATTAAGTACTTTGTGCACAAATTACTCAATTTGATCAGAATGCCTTATTATTGATCCAAAATTTGACTGGATTGGAATTGAAAATTATTTTTAGATGAGTTGGAATCATATTCCCATTTAGGAAGTTACCAATAGAAAATAATAAAGGTACGCATCTTGTGTAGAATATTTGATAGGAAAGAGCAATCCAAAGCACCTAAGTGTAAAATTGGCATTTTTGACTCAGAATGATCTAATCAAAGTTAGCTAGCCCATAAATTGCATTGCCCCATTTAGGGATACCCTAGCCAAAATTGGCACTTGAATATATCAGTTTCACATCATTTAGTATGTTTTAGTGTTTTTAGGCTAAATTGTGTATTTTGGGTGGAAATTGACCAAAACTTTGATTGGTGGTTATCAGTGGCTAGATTTAGGTGTCTACACTTTTTAGTGTATCACCCCCTTATATTATCTTACTTTTATGTCTACTTATATCCATTTTCATCCAAGCAATCAATTAGTATAGGTGATAAGAACTTAAGGATCAATCTAGGGAGCTAGCCCTTAAACGTAGAGGTCTACCTCTATCATAGGCAACCCATAGGACTAGAGGTATTCCAATGTTTCCTAAATCATAGAGTAGGCTTGAACAACCAACTCTAGGGTGTAATATTTGATGACAAGACTTCCATAGAAATAATCCACATGTAATATGGGTACAAAGTATGAAAGATGAGACATTGCATTATCATGTATTTACTATAAGGCCATCCATATCAATGTACAATTTCCCATTTTCACTCCAAGGCTACACTGGAAAACATGTGATCAAGGTGGAATTGATGATAAAGATGATAACTCAAGTAGTTTTAGAGGATGCATGACATGGTGTTAATGACACCATCAACAACATTAATGTTGATTACAATGTACGTTTTCTTCCCCCGTCTAAATTTTGCATTGACAAGTTTGAGATGACTATCATTTGTGTAATACATTTTAATTACCCATGTCATACACAATAGAGTTCAAATTGAAAATGAAGGATAATAAGGCATGGATGTTGGAATTTTGAATGCTAAAATACATGGTGTATTAACTATGGTTATACAAGGATCAAATCATGCAGTAAAAGGTGTTGTAACCAATCTAGTGGATGAAACTAAAAACTAGTTGAGGGAGGATGATAGTGTAAGACTTGTAACTACTCACAGTCATTTTTTTGTATTATTTTTCATTTATAATTGGATGTTTTTAATTTTATGAATAGATCATATCCACTTCTAGATTTGATAATGTTGATGTCATGATATCCAAATCATAACAAATATTTGATAAATGTTGTGTAGTAGATAGAACCATATAAATTATTTCATTCTTCAAAAATTGTATGACATATGTTTACAATATGGTGTAAACTAGGGTGATATAAAATGCACAACACTCGATGGCTCATCCATTCTAATAAGTGCAGGATGTGCATGGAACTTCCACTCGTAGATAGAGAGACTTCATAGAAAATATTAGTAGACAAAGACATTAGAGCATGTCATAGGAGAAAACACTTTTTCCAAAACCCCCTCATAACAATATCAAATGACAAGTTTGGGATGATGATCTTATTAGAGTAGTGAAGTAAGATAGGGTGGACACAATAGAGACAAAGCATCTTGATTGCATCCCTTTGTAGGTTTTAATAAAGGAAAAATAAATATCATATTTTCAAAATGAATAGTTCACTTAGACTGCCCAAATTATGGTAACATATTTCACAAATGTATTCTCTCTAAAAGGATTTGGTCAAATAGATTTTAAGCTAACAATAGTGCATCAAATTATGCACACTCTCACACTTGAAATTAGGTCTATTCTCTATAACTCTTGATTAAATGTTTGATATATTAAGCACACACCACACTAAGAGGGGGGGTGAATCAGTGTGTAATAATAGTTTAATTTCTTTCTAATTAACTTTCATAAAGAAACCATTCACACAATAAGAAGTAAATACACAACACATAATTTACATGGAAAACCCTTAGTGGGGAAAAACCACACTTGAAACACTTTTTGGATTTATTGTCCAAATCTAACCGTGAGATTAATGATTCCTTTTATAACAATTATATAGGCACTAACCTACTTGGAGACACAAATTCCCAAATCCAAGAACCAACTTAGTAAGAGACACCGATCTCTTTGAATTAAAACACCAACTTCACTGTCAAGCACTAACTTAGTGAAAGACACCAATCTTTCTATTCTAAGAAACTGATCTCACTTAAATAATTTCCACCTTCTCACTATTACTCTATTAATAAATGATGGCATAATCAAGTTTATCTCTTTTCCCTCTTCTTCCTCTTCTTTTCCTTATGTATGATAGAATTATTTCTACTTTCTTTCTAACTCCCATTCATTTCTCTTTTATACCTCTTCATGCCTCTTGGAAAGGGTTTTATTTCTCCCAAGGGATATGATAGCTCCAAATGTGGTTTTCCCTTCATTTTAGATTATCATTCATTAGACTTGGGAAATGATTCTTATTGACAAAACTTGGACACTAAAAAATGTCGTCTACCATCATTTAATACAAATGAATTTAATGCCATTTTAATATTTTCATTCATTATTCAATTATTGATCTTCATTATTCAATCATTGATCTTCATTGTTCAATCATTGATATTTATTATTCAATCACTACTCTTCATTATTCAATCATTGATCTTCACATTGGGGAGTCTAAAGATGTTGACTAGGTAAGATGGGAGCTATTGGGTGAGTCTAGAACTACTAGGCAAGTCTAGAGCTATTGGGTGAGTTCAGAGCTCTGGCTGGGTCTAAAGCTACTGAGTGAGTCCAAAGCTCTGGGTGAGTCCAAATCTCTAAGAAATTCTAAAACTTTGGGCGAGTCTGAAGGTTGCTCTTCACTTTGCCTTTGACATCAATGACAATATTTCAACAATATCCCCCTTTGTCATTGATGGCAATCCTATAGAAAAAATAGTACATGAAATCCCCCTTGATATAGTTATCTTCTTTTTCTCCTCCTTTCTTTAATTCTCCCCCTTTGACATCAATGGCAAAGAGAAATAAAACATACTCACAATAAATATCACTAAAATATCAATGGAATTGAATAATACTATGATTATCTCCCCCTTAATCCATGGTTTTCTTTATGAATTTAATTACTAGATAAAGAATGGATCACTCTCAATTTCTACCTTAAAAACTCAAAAGTTTCTTTTTTGGAGGGGCATCATGAAGATATCTGTTATCTATTTCTTTTTGGTAATTTGATCCATCTTTACTTGTTGATCTGCAACCTATTCTTGTACAAAATGATACTTGATGGAAATATGCTTCGGTCTTGAATGCATAACTAGATTCTTGGAGATGTTTATTACACTTGTATTGTCACAAAAAATAGAAATTGGTTTGACATACTCAATTCTAAAATCACTCAAGGTTTGTTTCATCTAAAGGACCTGTGTACAACATGATGCTACTATTATGTACTCAGATTCAACTATGGATAAGGAAATTGAAGCCTGTTTCTTACTCAACCATGACACAAGAATATTTGCAAGAAAAAATGCACCTTCACTTGTGCTCTTTCTATCATCAATGTTTCCTACCCAATTTGCATCAGTATAAACTATCAAAGTGAAGTCATTTCCTCTTGGGTACCACAAACCAAGATCCATAGTGCCTTTGAGATACCTAAATATCCTTTTGACTACTTGTAATTGTGTTTCTTTTAGTGTTATTTGAGATTTGGCCATTAGACTATTGTTTACATGATATTTGGTTTTGATGCAGTAGTATACAATAGACTTCCAATCATTGATCTATACAAGGTCTGATTGACTTATGTTGACTCATCATGTTTGCTTACCCTACACGTATTACCATTGGAGTAATTACTAATTTACAATCATCCATATTGAATTTATTCAACATTTCCTTAATGTATTTGGTCTAAGAGATGAAGATTCCTTTACTTGATTGAGTAATTTACAACCCAAGGAAAAATGATAACTCTCCTAACAAAGACAACAAGTTCTCATTATCTTCACCAAAATTCATGTCATAAACATACACAACCACAATTAATTGGTTATCACCTTTAGTCTTGATGTATATGTTACTTTCAACCACTCCTCTCTTGAAACCTTGATCAAGAAAGTGTCTATCAAGTCTATCATACTAGGCTCTAGGGGCTTGCTTTAGTCCATACAATGATTTTTTAATCCTACACACATAGTCATTATTCCCTGATAGAGATAAACCTTTAGTTTGTTTTATATGAACCTCTTATTTAAGATTCCCATTGAGAAATGCAAACTTCATATCCATCTAATAGACCTTGAAATTCTTGAATCTAGTTTATGCTAAGAATATTCTTATGGCTTCTAATCTTTCCATAGGTGAAAAATTATCCTCAAAGTTAACACCTTCTACTTGAGAATAGCCTTTACAAACCAATCTTGCCTTGTTTCTTGTTACCTTACCATCTTCATTCAGTTTGTTCTTAAAGACCCATTTTGTTCTAATTACATTCTTGTCCTTTGGTCTGGTAAAAAGTTACCAAGTTTTATTCTTCTCTATTTTGTTCAATTCTTCTTCCATGGCATTCATCTAATGCTTATCATTATTGGCTTTTGAAAATCTCTTCAATTTTATCTTTGATAATAGAAAGAAGTTTAAATTTTTTGATGTATTCATTAATCTTCTCTTAATTTACACTCCAGCATCAATATCACCTATGATTTGATTTTTTTCATGATTTTTTTGAATGAATCTATATTATTCCCTTGTATCTTCCCTTTATTCTTATTCTTGACTTTTTTATGCTACTTCTTCTTATTTATTGAAGTTTGATTCTTCTAAATAGATATTAGTTGGTACACTCACTTGTTTAGTCCTAGTTTCATCCATTCTAACATTGGCACTCTCTACAATTATTTGTAGCCTTTTATTATAGCATCTATAGGATTTAATATTTAAGGAATAACCAAGAAAAATACTTTCATCTCTTGAGTCAAACTTCCCCAAGTCTTCATCATCTATTTTGATGTAGCATTTGCTTATGAACACTTTGAAGTATTTGACTAAAGTCATTTTACCCTTCCATAGCTCATAGGGTGTTTTACTATTATTTACCCTAATTTGTCCTTTTTTCAAGATGTAAGCTATAGTTTTGACTGCCTCTCTCTAATATCTATTTAAATGCATGGATTTGTTTAGCATTTTTCTTGGCATTTCTTGCATAGTTTGAGTCTTTCTCTCTATAAATCCATTTTGTTGTAGAGTCCAAATGACTGATAAATGTCTCTTTATTCCATTCTCTTCATAAAATTCATTGAATTCATTTGAGAGGAACACAACCCCTCGATCTGACCTTAAACATTTGATCTTTAGATCCATTTCATTTTCAACCAAAGCTTTAAAAGCTTTAAAAATTTTGAATGCCTCAAATTTCTATTTTAGAAAGGAAACCCATGTCATTCTATAATAATCATTAACAAGTAACATAAAATAACTCTCACCTTGTATGCTTTACATTCTTGTGGGTCCACACATATATGTATGGATTAATTCCAATGGCTTGGTTTTTAATTATTATTTTGATCTAAAACTCACTCATGTTTGCTTCTCATGCTGACATTGCTTACAAATAGTGTTTGAATGTTTTGTGATTTTTGTCATGTCTCTTACAACATAATTAGTGCTAATTTTCACTAAATTTTCAAAATTCATATGGCCCATTCTTTTATGATATAGCCAACTTTCATCAACTCGACTCATGTAGCATTCCTTTCTTTTTACTTCTCTATGTACATATTATTTGATGTTTTGTTTGCATCTACAACTAATTTTCCTATGTCTACTCTCTTAATCTCATAGCATTAAGCATGAAATGTGAGCAGGTGTCCTTGATCACACATTTGGCTGACACTCAATAGGTTATGCTTCAAATCTTCAATGTACAAAACATTTTTTAGTTTTTATCTTTCCATTATCAAGGCTGAGGGTACCTTTTCCAATAATCCTATATGTAGCATTATCCCCAAAATTTACTTTACCTTCACTTATTTTCTTCAAAGTGAGAAATTTTATTTTATCACCTATAATGTGGCTTGAACACCCACTGCCAAAATACCACTATTTTCCTTCATCTTATGCATGAAGTGTTGTTTGAATAAGCATAAATTTTTCCTTTTTATGATTAACTTCCTCTTGATTTTCTCTCTATATTTTTTTTAATTCCTTTTTCCTTATAACTCGGGTATTTACCTTCTTGTTTTGTTTAGGGGTTTCTATGAAAACAATCCTAAATAATTGTGATATATGACCAAATTTATTGAAATTATAGCATGCAATGTCACTTTCTTTGTAATTTGATAATGGTGAAAATGAATTATATTTTCTATTGGAAACTCCATAAGTATCTTTTCCATAATCCCATGTATATTCATTTCTTGCATGTACATTACCCTCTATTGCTCTATGACTAAGTTGGTTGTAAGAATAATAATAACCATAGAATTAGCTTATGTAGCTTATCACATTATTCTACCTTAATAGAAATGGTCTTTTGAGATCTCTAACAAGGATGTTCTTACCTCTATTTTCTCTATGAGGAAGATTGACATGATCTGTCTTATTTTTGCATTTTATATTCATAGTCCTCTTAAGTGCATCTACATAGATATTTAGATTCTATGTATGTATCCTCTTAGGTGGGTATGTAGTTTTTACACTCTTCCCTTCTTTAGTTATCTTCTAGATCTCTTCATAACCAAGACCAATCTTGATACATGATGACCTTTGGTAATTGAGAATCTCATCTAGTACTTTAGTATTTTTCAATTTAGCACATGTCTTCTCCAATTCATTCTTTAATAAATCAACTTCTATTTCTATTTTGGTAATGTGGTATTGTTTTTCCTTAAGCTATACTTTTACTTCCTCTTATGTCTTATGGGCTTCTTCTAATTCAATCTTTGGATTAATGATGACCTTTTATGACTCTCCAAGGCTATGAGACATTTCTATTTTTAGGTCACAATTTTCTTCTTCATATTTTTAAATCTATAATCTTTGTTTTAGATTATTCTTTTTAAGAAATTTTATCTCACCTAAAACATAGATGAGTTCCTCTTCAAGATTTACTTCTCCTTCATCCTCAATATCATCCTCCTCTTTCAAGGTTTCTTCACTTGTATAGGTATCATTCATTATTCCTATATCCATGAATAGAGTTTCTTCTCTATCACTTCCTGAAATGATCTCATCACTCTCCTCAGCTGAGCTAATATCCTTTTTAGGATAAATACTTTTCTTGTTCTTACTAGAATTTTTCTTATTTTCATTTGTTTGAGGCTTTTCTTATATTTAGGGTTGCTTTCCTTTTTATTTCTTTCCTCATTATGATTTTCCTCATCATCACTATCATATATTTTACCATAATTGAAACACTTGAAGGTAGCTTACCTTCGTATTTTTTTGGATACCTTTTTAAGATTTCTATAAAAAAGGTCTCCTTCTCATCTTTTTCATCACTAGTGTTATTGCTTGATTTAGGCTCTTTATATTTCTCTTTCTTAGAATCTTTGAAGACTACTTCCGTCTTAGATGATTTTTCCTATTCAGTCCTCATCTCATATGCTATGAGCATTCTATGTAACTCATTCATTATTAATTTATTTATATCCTTTATTTCTTTTATCATAGAAATTTTTTCATTGAATCTTAAAGGTAGAGACGTTAGTAGATTTTGGACAATTATAGATTATTCACTTTTTTCACCAAGCCCTTTGATAATGTTGATAATCTCATGTACATATAGTAGATAGGCTATAATTTTTTCATCCTCTCTCATCTTCAAATATTCAAATTATCTCCTATGAGTTTGAAGCTTGGCCATATTTACTTTTTTATCTCCCTTATATATGGCCTTAAGTTTATCCCAAATATCCTTAGCTGAGTCTCACTATATTACTTTTACAAACTCAAATTCTGACAAACCACACAAAATAACATTAATGTCTTTTGTATTATTTTTATTGGCCTTATTTCCTACTTAATCTATTGGTGGAGTCTATGGTGTTGTGTATCCATCCACAAATTCTCACCAAATTTCAAAACCAGGGGCCATTATATATGTCCTCATTTTTATACTCAAAAATGTGTAATTTGACTTATTTAACAATGGAGCCTTGTTAGTGGAGAAACCTTACTAAACTTGATGATTGGCCATGTGTGCTTTTGAGATCTACCTTTTAGTGGTTAAACTAATCCTAAAGGAACCTTGCTCTAATACCAATTGTTGAGCACACACCACACTGAGAGGGGGGTGAATCAATGTGTAATAATAATTTACTTTCTTTCTAATTAAATTTTATAAAGAAACCATTCACACAAGAACTAGTAAATACACAAAATAGAATTTATGTAGAAAACCCTTGATGGGGAAAAACCACACTTGAAAGGCTACTTGGATCTATTATCTAAATCTATCCATAAGATTAATAATTCCTTTTATAAAAAATTTATAGGCACCAACCTACTTGGAGACACCAATACCCAATGCCAAGCACCAACTTAGCAAGAGACATCGATCTCTTTGAATTGAAGCACCAAATTCACTCCCAAATACCTACTTATCGAAAGACATCAGTATTTCTATTTGAGACACTGATCACACTTAAACAATTTACACTTTCTCACTATTGCTTTTTCAAAAAATTATGGTGCAATCAAGTTTCGCTCTTCTCCCTCTTATTTCTCTTCTTTTTCTTGTGTATGATAGAAAGAATTATTTCTACTTGATTTAACTCCCATTCATTTCTCTTTTATATCTCTTCATGCCTCTTGGAAAGGGTGTTATATCTCCCAAGGGATACAATATCTTCAAAGGTGGTCTACCCTTCATTTTATATTATCATTCATTAGACTTGGGCAACAATTCTTATTTTCAAAACTTGGACACTAACAAAGGTGGTCTTTCATCATTTAATACAAATGAATTCAACTCCATTTTAATTTTTCTCTTCATCATTCAATCAATGCTCTTCATTCTTCAATCACTGATATTCATTCTTCAATTACTACTCTTCATTCTTTAATCATTATTATTCATTCTTCAATCACTTTTCTTCACACTAGGTGAGTTTGTAATTTCTAATTGGGCAAGTCTAGAGCTATTGGGTGAGTCTAGAGCTACTTGGCAAGTTTGGAGCTACTGGGTGAGTCTAGAGCTACTAGGTGAATCTGAAGCTACTAAGTGAGTCTAAATCTTTGGGTGAGTCCAAAGCTACTGAATGAGTCCAAATCTACTAAGTGAGTTCAAAGCTCTAAGTGAGTCCAAAGATCTAAGTGATTTCAAACCTTTGGGTGAGCCTGAAGTTTGCCCTTCACTTTGCCTTTGACATTATTGACAATATTTAAACACTATCCTTTTTTGGATTATTCATTTTTAGATTGGTCTTACAAAACCAATGCATTCATTCTTAACTTACTCAGTCCCTGATAACTTTATAATTCTCACCTTTATATCTCATATCTTAATAATCTTATTTATAACATTTAGATCCTTGATGTCTTAACAAAATTTTAAGTCACATTTTGTTTTGTTGTGAAATAAACAAAATCATCATTTTGATCACATATCCAACTTAATTTCTAATATGAACATTCTTTCAAATACAAGAAGTCAAAACTATTCTCAACTTACATACATGCTGAAAAATTTAAAGTTTACAACACAAAGGTAATCTAAATAAATATACATTCCCATAGAATATATTGTATCCTAATATAATGCATTATCATTCATAAGAATATGTTGATAAATATGGGCCTATAGTGGAAATAAAACACATGTCTATATGATGCATTGGTGTATGATGTAGAGGTCTTCTTATTTTCTAATCCAAATAGTAAACAATCTTCTATGTAAACCTTATAGGCCAGATCTAGGTCTACTGACTAAAAATTGAGAAAATTATGAAGGGAATTTTATTTAATACTTTAGTTGTCTAGTTTCATTCTTATTACAGTAATAAATTTTCTTCTAGATGAATTTCTCACAACTTACAATTCAAAATCTATTAAGAAACCCAAATTTTATAAATTTTAGGCCTTCAACTATGCCTAGTAGCAAGTCTTCACTAAAAATTAAATAAGAATCAACTTATAAAGGTCTTGAATGGGTTTCTAACACTCAATTATACTTGAAATATCATAAGTAGTCTTCCCAATTTTTCCTAATTAAACCTAGATTATGGTTTTACTAATTTTGTATAGGCCCAAGAGCCTTCAAAATTAATTATTTGGAGCTTGGAGTGGTTTAAAATATTCAAACCTTTTGGTAAATATAGTTTAATATTCCATCTATATTATCCACTAATCATAATTTTATAAACAATCCTATGTATCAAACAATTCACAAGCTTTGTGTATGCTTTCACACTTTGCATATATATGTAGTTGGGTGCCAAAAAATACAACATTTGAAAAAACACTTTGGATTTTAATTTCAAGGATGTTTATGTCATTTTTTAAACATCCCACTTTTATTCCAAGTGGTTCTTTTCTTCACTTTAAATATCTTATAGGAAACCTATAACTTTTGAAGACAATCACTTGAACCTTGATTAAGACTCCTTGCAACTTAGAATCTTACCTTTTTCTTAAGTGATCCTCCAAAAACACAAATAAAAGGCTTAAAGTGTTTATGTTTGGATTAAAAAAATTATTTTTATTCATGTTCAAACACTAATCCACACATGGATGGATTCTACTTGTTAGAAACAAAGTTATGACAAATTTGTGTCAAAAAACCTTAATTTAGGGTTTTTTTTAGTGTATAGAAGTTGATAGCTTCTTAACTAATGTTAATACAACTTAGAGTGTTTTGAATACTTATAAAACTTTTATTATATTCTCATGATACTCCTATAATAATTTAAATCTTCATATTTAACTCATGCATAGATTTATATGTGATTCAAGTGACTAAATTGATTGTGCATACATAAAAAATAGGGGTATGAATAGGTTTCAAGTAGAAAATATTCAATTTAGCATCAAATTTCATTAAATTGTAACTAACGACCTTCCTAAGACTCCTAATGACATTTACAAGGCCATTATAACTTATCTACCAAGTTTCACCTACATCACACTTTGGCACAAACTTTACAACAAACCTATTTTGTGTTTATATTGCAATCAATGCATTCCATGGGACCATATTGGTTAGAGGCATTTTGTCAAGTAGTTTTTGTGTCTTGCATATTATTTAAAAAATTTCATACATGTCTACTATTACACTTTCAACTACAACATCTAGAAAAAATAAATTCTCAATTATGATTTAGTGCATGCCCATGCCCTATTCCAAAGCTCCATTTTTGGAACATATTGGGAGAAAGATAGAGAAGGATGTACAACCTAGTTTTT
Source organism: Torreya grandis (assembly GCA_037957365.1). Taxonomy (NCBI): domain Eukaryota; kingdom Viridiplantae; phylum Streptophyta; class Pinopsida; order Cupressales; family Taxaceae; genus Torreya; species Torreya grandis. Next base: position 7,125,163 of record JARHVA010000162.1, read on the forward strand.
CATATGTTGATCACATTTGTTTAAAATATTACATATCCTTTTCAACAAACCATTTTTTTACCTTGTGTAAAAAATTTAGTCCATGAAACCACATATCTTTTACACATATTGTTAAACAATTAATAGACCTTGCGTATGCTTTCATATTTTGAATAAATATCTTTCAAAGCACTTTCAACTACAACATTCAAGGAAAATACACATTCAGTTATAATTTGGTGGATGTTGATGCCATGTTCCAAATATCCCATTATTTAATTATCAAAAGAGAATCTTTTTGAATATTTCTCTAGATAGACTAATGACTTTTAGTCTCTATCCCTTATATCTTACTAGCTTTAAATCTTGACTATTTATACAATGTCCTTAATTATAATTCTCACCTTCAAGATTGTGGTCTACCTTTGAACAAATTTTTTTATCACTCCTAACACAAACAATGCACAATTTTCACTTCTAGGACACAATACCATGAGGTTCTTCCCTATGTTATTCAAACTTCTTTGATCATGAGGTAATTTAACTTTATACTCAAATGATAATTTAACTTGAAAATAGGTTTGTAGGATTAATTTTGCCTTCTTAGTGGTCTATAAAAAACTCTATGTGATAACATTTTATTCCTTATCTAGTTAGGTCTAAATTGTCGCTGAATAATATATACACCCTCATAAAAGATCAAGATTCCAATTCCCAAGGAACTCAGACCTAAATCTCTTAATTCTATCTTATCCTAATGAGTGCTAACAACTATCTTTAAATACAATATTATTTATTTTTGAATCTTAAAGGGTAATTAGATTAAAGGATGATATAAATATATTATAAAAATGATAACGATCCATTTAAGGTGTTTACAAAACTCAAAATATTGGTTGGGTCATTAATGACTACATTTTTTTGACTTCATCTTGATCTATTACAATATTAGTCATAGGCCTATTTTGTCTAGAGTAAGATATCATCATCATTATAAATTCATCACATATTCTTTATATATATTCTTCAAGATGTTTGGAGACTATCTCTAAAAAGTATACATTATACAAAGGAGTATATGTTGTTTTTCATCAGTCTACACTTGTCTAATTAATTTTCATGTACTTTAAATTTATGTTACTTTTTTTAATGCATTTTTATTTACTTGAAATTTATGTTTGATTGAAATAAAAATACCCATAACATTTAATATGTTGATTACTATACTATATGTAGAATAATTAAATAGACTTTATGAAAATTTTGGAAATTATCACATAAATTTTTTTAATTGTATGATAGGTTCCATCCATATTAAAAAAATGGGGAGAGTTGTGTAAATAAGAGAATAATTATACAAAAACATTTGGAAAAAATTCTATCTTAGAGGAGCTAACTTTGGAACATGATATAATGAACCAAAACTCATGTGTGGTAGTCACTACCATAAGTTAAAGGGAGCCAAGATACACTAAAAAAAATTTATATCTTAATATTTTGTGATGGTGTAATGTTCTTCTACATTAAAACATGGGATACCCTAGGTACTACATTCCATTTATGAGATATGAGTACCTGACATTAATAGAGATGCATGATACTGATTTCTTCATATAGTGGTTATATGAATGGGTAGAACATGATGTGGTTTTTCTTAATGTTTGGAATATGCATAGCACCATCCCAACATACTTAAGGCCCTTCTTGGAAAATTTCTTATTGACAAAGGTGTGAAATGATCCAGATGTGTATGTACACCTAGATCAAGTATGGAATGTGCTAATTGGAGTGAAGCTCCCAAACATTTGAAATAACCATTATGATGCATCGAGACTTTATCTAGCCCAACCATATGCAAATTTATGGAAGAGGTACACAATCTCTGACCACATTGATTTTCCTCTCTTCCAATTGGGCCAAAGGATATCAAGAATAAAACCTTTGTACTTCTTCACATATGTTCAATACAATGACAATAATGGTGACTACAATCCATTAGATGATAGTGTTACTTTGAAAATTGAATAGTACATTATTAATGTCATGTGAGGCTCTTTATAGTGTATATTATTGATAGTTTATACTACAACATGATTGACAGTTTATAGTGTTGCCAATAATTATGTTTAAACATGTTTAGTTTATGGATAAATAAAGTAGATTTTAGTTTATCTCTTGCATGAAGTTCATATGGGTATCTTATGTGAAAGAATGCATGTGTTATTATGAAATAATCATTTATTATGTAATGGTTTAGATGTATGATATAAATCTAGAAATTAGAATAGGTGTATTTGATATCCCAAGAAGGATTGTTGATTATATTCCTAGATTTTCTTGTATCATGAGGTATATTTGTTGATTCTATCTCAAAATCCTACAATATAATTTATTCTATCTCAATGTAAGAGTGTAGCTATACATGTGAAAATTTCCAGTGTTGATATTTGATGACAACCTTACACTTCTCAAACACTACCCCAAGATGCACACTTGTTTACTTATTTAGTTTTCTAATCAATAACATTTTACTTTCCATTACACCTATCCACACATTATTCAAACTGATTTTGACTTGTATCAATGACATTCTACCTTATGTTTTGTAGATAACCAAATTAAATTGATTTATGTCACTCAATTATCTCTTAATTCTTGAACAAAATATTATATTTTAAAATTGGTCTGGAAAGACCAATAACTATCTCTATCTTTTTTTACTTAAACCCTATATTCTATTCATCCAACTCTGATTGGACTCTATTAATAAATATGATTTTTATTAAGTTTATAGTACAAGATAATAGGTTTACATAATTTTTTTAGGTCTATTATTTCAAAAAAAGGATTAATTTCACTTTCATACTTTTTAGGATGATCTATCATGTGTTTTCTTGTTCCAATAGTATCATATGAGTGTTTAAACAGTAAATAATGGACTAATACCCTCATATAAGCTCAAAATACCCATACCTTTTATTTTATTGATCTTGAATCCCATTCATCATCTTGTTATTTCACCATGGATACTCTTGATTCCATAAGTTGATTCCAAGATAATCTACTTTCTTTAATCTTCAAAGGACTAATTTCACTTTCATACTTTTTAGGAAGATCTATCCTATGTTTTCTTGTTCTGATTGTATCATATGAGTGTTTAAATAGTCAATAATAGACTAATACCCTTATATAATCTCAAAAGGCTCATACCTTGTATTTTATTGAGATTTAATCCCATTCGTCATCTTGTTATTTGACCATGGATACTCTTGATTCCATAAGTTGATTCCAAGATAATCTACTTTCTTTAATCTTCAAATGACTCCGCTTGGAAAACCTTCAATTTCTTGTAAAATCATTACTTACATCTAGTTCAAGAAAAATATTCACCTTATTCTCTATTCATTTACCTTTAAAACTTCTTTAAGGCCTTCAAACAAAGTTACAGAGCCTCTAGATGTTTGTACAAGTTCTAATCATCAAGTGGGTCATCAAATGATCAAGAATATATACTCAATCCTTAATGACTATCACAGGTCTATGAGTGCACTATTTGGTCTTGAGAAGAATGTATTTATCCTATTTTCACTTACTAACCCATTGAATGACTTTATCAAGCATTATATATCATTTAAACTGATGAGAAACTGATGTCAAATAGGTCTTCTTTACTATAATCTTCAATTGAATCTTTCTTAAAAGTTTAACTTTCACTTCGACTACCACTTGACTCTTGATTGTGACACTTCAACAAGAAACTATTCACTCTCTTTAATTAACTCATAATTCCTAGGAAATATTCAATATCAATGATATAACCTCATAGAAAAACTTCTTGACTTCAATTCTCTTAAGGAAACCTGTAACTGGTTTGGGGATAGTCAATTAAATCTTGATGTAGACTCTTTGTAACTTGGAAATATATTTTATTAACTCAATTCCTATATATAATCATTGAATTGTTTAAGATACTATTATTAGTCTCAAAAAAATCCTTTTGTATGAATTCAAACTTTCACCAAGTCACTTTAATATCTAAGACCTTAACTCTGCTCCAAGATTGCTACAAGACTATTTTAGAGTGACTAGGTCTAAGAATGATGGTTTTGACTCTTATACCTTCTTGATAGTATGTGTATGATATATAAATTGTTATATATATATATATATATATATATATATATATATATATATATATATATATATATATATAACAATAAATCTATCTTTTGTTTATTGGTTTATTTAGAAAAATGATTTATAACAACTCAGAAGTTTCTAGGCCTGTGTAGGTCTAATTCAACTTTTTAATAGGTGTTGAATGGAAAAAAATAAAAAAATGACTTAATATATCTTAAAAAATAATTTTAAAGTTATTATCCAACATTTATATACCTTTAAATAATATTTAGAGTCAAACAATGAAGCAAACCTTCAATTCTCATTCCTTTCTAGGTCTATTCTACCGTCTACATAGTCATCTGGTAAATGAACTTTTTGGACATTAAAAAACCTCCAATAACTTGGAAATAATTATAAAACCATTATATGGTGATAAAATATCATTAAAAAACCTTTATACATGATTTTGAATCAAAATATATTGTTAAACAACCATTTCTCATTCTTTCCTAGGTCTCTTAACATGCACCTACATAATTATGAACACAGTCACATTTTTCTTATTTTAAAGGACCTCCCCCACTTTATAATACCTATAATGGATTTTAAACACTATCTATCATCTCTTCCATAAGTTTTGAATATTTTCACCGGTTAAAAATTAAGATATGGCTATTTTCCTATCTCCAAGGGTTACAATCAAGTTGAGAGCTTCTTTTTTATTATTCATGAATCTTGCAATTTTTTTATCATTATGAATATTTTAATAAAGGATCATAATAATCATTAAAATATTCTAGTCTTCAAATTAAATTCATACATTAATATACACATATCTTAAGTGATTGTCCCAACTGTGTATGCTCAGAAAAATATAGTAAGAGTTTCAATAGTATAAATCCTAACCCAAGTTCAAAATCATTTCAAAAAGGATGAAATATTACTCATTAATTCATAAAAAACTTAAATACAGAATTTAATTAACATAATACCTTTTATTTACAATAAATTTGTTTTCCAATACAATCAAACCCCTTTTCCTAAACCAAAGACTGTCATTAGTCCTCAATGATGAGAATATTTGGTCCTTTTATGCCTCCTAAAGATATTGAACACATCCTCCATTATAGAATCAATGTGTATCAAGTATTTTAAGTCTTATCAAAGGTTATAAATTACTAATTTTACTCAATATTATTCTCAAGATAGAAAAGTGCTTGTTATGAATAGCCTTTTGTTACATTTACCTTTTCTTGATTTTCTAGAATAACTATAACTTGGAAAATATCTAGAAGACTCTCTTAAAATTTAAAAACCCATAATAAACCTATGAAAATTAATATTGAATCATAAATGAGTACAATTTTTTTTATTTACATAAGAAATTTTTCAAATTTCAAATTCTAATTTGGAGGGAAAACTTATTCTATACTTCAAACTTACCTAGACCGATTTATAAGACCAAGACAAGGTCCTTTATCATATTACAAGACAATATATGACTATTAAGACCATAATACCTTTCCAAGTAAAAATTTTCATCATAAAAATGATGCTCCCACATTATAAACCAATCTTAGTTTTATTGGTTTCCCAAATAAGAAAATCAAATACAACTTTGCCCTTTAAGCCTGTGTAGGTCTAATTCTATGTAATCAATAGGATTTAGCTCGATAAAATCAATAAAAAAAACTTACAATAAATTCCATAAGTATGGTATAGTGATAAAAAAATATTTAAAATCCTTTATATAAGATTTGGAGCCAAGAACAAAATGACATAATTGAATTCTTACTATTTTTGAGGTTTCTCAATGACAATCTATATGATTATAGAACATAGTTAGTTATATCTTATTTTTCAGGACCTATTTTCACATTATAAATATTTTATTATCCCTTAAATACCTCATATCACCTTTCCATAAAGTTTAAAGAAATTCCATATGTAAAAATGAAGTTATGATTAATTTGAACAAGAAACCCTGTTGTAGGGTTTAATCAAGATATATAGAGCCCGAGAGTGATTAATTGATTGTTCATAAAGTTTTTAGGTTATTTTATTATTATGATACCTATGAAATGTTATTTAATACCTCATATAACCTTATAAATCACATAACAAAACCCATGTAATTTTTTATACGTATTACCAATAGTTGCAATTGACTGTCAGTGCACAAAAATAGAGTTTTTGAAGGTTTCACCCACACATACCTCAAATCGAGTATAAATTCACTTCTAATTGAATTTAATATTCTATATCAATACAAAAAAAAAGATGAAAATAATGGATCATAATACCATGTTTTTTTATTCTACTTGAAAACTTAGTTTCCATACACTTAGTCCTCTATTTTATTGTTAATTTTCTACATTCCTTGAAAGATCAAACTAGTAAATGAATGATTGTGATCTTAATTATTGGAATGAATGATTGAAAAATTAATGTATGAGAGATATGTGATGATTAAAAAAGTCCTTCATTATGAATCATACTCACACAAACAAATAATATGATGATTAAAGGCCAGATTTGAGTTGCATAAGACTGTAGTAGTAGTTAGAGGGAAGTGAACTACTAATATATTATTTATAGAAGGATCCAAGATCAAGTGTAATATTAGTAAGTCTATGTAAATTATTTTGTAAATATATAAAGTATCCTTAGAATTTAATATTATTGTAAGACTGGTATCAAACATATATAAGGACATAAGTGTCTTAAGAAGACTTAAATATCATGAAAATATAAGCATGGATGTAGTCATACAAGGCTATAAGGCCCTACAAGAAACTAAAATAGGAAAATGTAGGTTTATTTAACATGATGAATAGTTAGGAATGTTGAAGTAGTTTTATTTAAAAATAAAGAAACATCAAGATTGAATGTGGTGTGGTAAACATTTGAACCATCTCATTAGAACATAGTAGCACATTTAGGAAATCACAAATTTGACTCATCAAAACACTTCACAAGACATGTCATTTTGTAGAATAAAATATGAATAAGAAAGTGGTGTAAAATAAACATTGAGTTTGTTGATTGAAATTTGAATAAGTAATTATTTTAATTATTTTTCATCCAAATTCATAAGCATACATGAAATATCAATCACATAAGTTATTGCACATAAGTAATTATCATTATTTCTCTATGGAATACCACAACTATTGGGAGACATCAAATTAACTAGTGCAAACAATATATCATACTCCACCTTCAAATTTTCTAATTTGTGATCATATATGGCAACTATTCCTTCATGATTTAATTGCATGGCCCTCATGGTCTTTGACCTTGCATCATGGATTGATTTCATGTAGGAATGGATAACTTCTAGATTGATAAACTTTATTTCAACATAAATCTTCTCATCCCTCAATGTGATAAGTGTACATTTCAACTTCTCAACTTCTTTGCTCTTTTCAACTAGTGTACTTTCAAAATTCTTAACCTTTGTCTTTGCACTATTAAGATGCTCAAACAAAAATTGGTTTTCCCTCTTGAGAGATTATTTTTTTATAGACACCAGTGACAAATACAAACCAAGATGTTATTGATGCACACATTATGTTCTCAAATCTCATCCTTATGATAAGTTATTCCATGTCATCAAGTAATTGGGAAGTTATATTCTCATTTGGATTTGAGACTTTGTCTACAAAAATACACATGAAAATCAATAATACCATTCACTTTTTTTTATCAGTGATAAAGGAGAAAAAACTAGTCATAAATGAGGGTCCATGAGATTAATGTTTTGTTTGAGAATATGAAAAAGCTAAGAACATAAACAAAATTTAGATTACATAAAATTTCCTTACACACAATTTTATAACTAAAATGAAAATAATAAATTATCCCACTATTGATAAATCAGAAAAGTAGGCAAGTGAAATCAAAAGTAGCGCATGTTACATTGGCTAATGGCAAATGTCTAAAATAATTACAAATAGAAAATATCAATAGTGAATACCATTATTCATTACCTATTCCATGGTCATTCTGATGAATTTTAATATTACATTCCATCTCATCCCTCCTTCCCTACTTTGAACCATGTCTTATAGACATCAAAATATGTTGTGTCAGTTGCCTGAATAGACAAACACATGATATGAGATAAAGATAAAAGAGACAAGCCATGCATACAAACATTATATTTCACTCCTTCCCACCATGGATAATTTAAAACAAAGATAAAGACATGCAAACATGTGAACTTTATCACCAACATGTGAAACATTGAAAGGAGAATAAGGTAAACATCTGAACATGATAGATCGCATATTGACAACATCATATACCATCCACATAAAAATTATTTCATGAGTACATTGGAAAAAAAATTACATCATTTAACCATGAATTTTTTGAAAATGCAAAATTAACCAACAAACCATTACTTAACTCACACATGAATAAAAACTATGTATCCAACACAAACAAAGAAATGAAATAATTGTATTGAAATATTGTGTCCAAATAGTAAGTTTGACCACACATAATACATGTCATACATATTATTCCAAAATGTATGTATATAAAGAATAATGTCCAAGGAAATAGCTACAAGACAATATCAATGTTCATACCCTAGCCATGAAGCCTCTTTAAGAAGAAAAACAAGTGTAAGTGGTTAACCACTGAATGCACGCATATACATATGTCACCCTTCCATGAAGCCACCTATAATTGAAAATGTGTAAGTTATAGATCTTGATGAAAAGAAGGAATAAAACACCAACATGAATAATATACTTGTCAGTTTGGTAAATAATATGTGAATATCATACCTCCAATAAATGGTTCATAATGCTTATGACTATGCCACCTCATCTCCAAAAAAATCCTATATGCAATAATAATATAAAACACTATCAAAATAATTAATGGTAAAGTTCAATGAAAATTAGGGGAAGAAAGAAGAGTACATATAATACATAGTCAGCGTAAGAAGTATAATATAATTTTGTGAGGAAACCTATCATGCACAATTTATTTTTTAATGATCCCCCCAATAAACACTTCTACCATTTCACAAAAGGATTTCCCTCAAATGAATGTGATCATCATCATTAGAATGTGATTAAGGTTCATCCCTATGAAATCTGAATGGTGATTGTTATATAAATATGAATGTTAATATTCATTAAGTTAAATTAACTAAAGATTAACTTTATGAAAACAATTTAATAGCATGCATCTAACTTGAGGTCCATTATTGTATGCACCTTGTTGTTGCTCCACTTATTCTCTTTCTCGTTCCATTTATTAATGATATTCCCTTCACTTAATATAGTTTTCCCTTATCCATGCTAAGTTTTCAGTCAAATCATATGCAATCATCTTGTCACTGATAGCCTTCAAGTATATCTCACTGAGATAACATAAGTCAAAGACATTCTCCCTGGTCAACCATGATCTTTCCATCTTGTCTTTCTTATTGATGCTCTGGTTTCTCAACAATCACTCTATTGGCCTCATTTCTAATTGTCTTTTTATCATTGCTCTTCCCTTTAGCTTCCATTTCCCACTTCTTACATGCCCTAGGGGCCTCCTTGGAAAGGGATCTTGACCATAAATCTTATGAAAATGAGTGTTAAGTTTATCTCATGACCAAAATGGATGGCCACCATTAGCACTAAATATGTCACATGGATCATTAATCAAAGGTGCACATTTATCCTCTTAGTACCTATTATGGCATTAATCTTCACCCTAAGAGAGAGAGAGAGAGTTCTTCAGTCTCCCTCTAACTAAGCCATAATATGGGAACAACCCCAGGTAGTGGGTAACCTATGATAGGGTTGAACCTCTGGAGAAGGCTAGCTTCCTTTTGATAGATCACCTATATTAATGATTGCATAGGGAAAAGGGTTAGAAAGGGGGGAAATGGATCCTAAGAAGGATAAAATGTGGTGCACCAAATAAAAATGGGAAACTCCCATAGTCTTGAACTCACATTATATATGTAGAAGATAATGCTAGCTCACACAACCTCAAAATCAAGATAATTACATAAGTGTTTCATAGACTATGTTCAGGAAGCAATGAATGCAAACAAAGAGGAGTTATAAGACTCACTGAGGGCTTACATCAATGTAATAAATAACACTAATATATAAGGTCATAAAGGAGGACAATGGGTGAGGAATATTCTCCTTCACTATGTCATCATGCACAACTTACCAAACAAAAATCCAAGGTAAGAAATAGGTAAATAAAGTATTTTATTTCATCAAGAGGTAGTCCTTAAAAATGCTTGATAATGTTTATCCCAATCAAGAGGATAATATCTTGAAATATCTCAAAGAGTGCATTATTCTTCAAGATCAAAAAGTCTTTATGAGAGTCTAAAATCTAAGAGAGATCTTACCAAAAATAGAAAAAATGGGGTGATATAAAAAAGGGAGAAGAGAGAAGAGGGAGCACGTTAACCAAAAACAATAAATGAGCTACCACCTTTCAATGAATTCTCTACCATACTTAATCCAATTAAGACTAATCCTTTATCAACAAGTTAACCTCCATTTGTCTCCAATTAGTCTTCAAGTTCTTCTCATTGGCTAAGAGATCCACTAGAAGATAAGGGTCTATTTTTGAAGATGATGGGTCTTGATCCCTTCAAGGAAGAAATATCTTCAAAGCTCTAAATATAATTGAATGCTCCACTTTACTCTCCAATCCCTAAGTCCATTCCATGAACTTTTATGCCACCTTACACTTGGATTCTATATGAGGTCAAAGCCCTCATATCTATAGGCCTAACAAAGTCATAACTATATCTATTTTGGGTGGCCATAGGTACTTATTTGTCAGAGCTATGACTATTTTGGAAGATAAGACTCTCTTCCATATCTTGTTTATATTTTCCTATACTCTAACTTAGACATAGATTAACTATATATTGAAAATCGATCTAAATTATTGGTTTTCATATAGTTAGTATATCGATAAAAACCTATAGGCTACATAACCTTGCTCCTAAACATATTAGGTTTAAATAAATTTATTCTACCTCTAAAAATTGTGGGAACTAAGAAATAATTATATCAATAGATCCTTTTTAAATAATATCAAACATAGTCATAGAATAATACTGCAACCCCAGAAGATGGACCCTGCATGTTCCAAATATTTGAACCAGAGGTTAATACTAAACTTTAATGGCATCAGAGCTTTATTATTGACAATCTTGATTATATGTTTGTGTTTTCTTTTGATATTTTATTGATATCTAATGGTGATGGGTAAACCTACAAGACTTGCTTTTGTTTTGACCTTAGGTCATATTTTCTTTCCATTGAAGTCCCTTAGCTTTCAAATTTTAATATTGACCATCGATCTTGATCTAGGCTTCTAGAATTGTACCACATGATAGTTATTCATTCATGTGATCCTACTATTAGTTCTAAAATTTAGCATGCTTGCACTACATGGCATTATCATGTATGATCTAAGCTCATTGACTTTTTAACCTTGCTCACATCATTAGTCTCTTCAGTATGATTGAACACATGTCATTGATCTCATTTCACTTGATTAAACGTGCATCATTGATGTACTCAATCACTATGATCATGCCATTTGTCATCCCTTCACTTGATATTAGGACCCTTTAATGTTTTGACTTTTCTCAAACCATTAGATCTGAGATGTATAATCAAATACACACTATTGGATCTACCTAAACCCACTGACCCTATCAAGTTGTCATTCACCATTAGATCTTTGATGGGATTGAATGTAGAGTATTTATATTACTCCAAGTAATTTCTAACTTTTTGACTACCCATGTGCTATTGATCCATGATATGAGCTCCTAAGATCTTAACACTTATTAGATCTATGTTAAACCTAGGGACATTTGAATTTAAATGGCTATTTGCCACAACTTGGACTTGATGTCCCTGTACATGTCTTACTCTACAATTTCAACTTTGAAGCTTTATATCTTGAGATAAAAATCTCATCAAGACATGAAATTTGTATATCATGACTTGAGCATGAAGGAATTATTGTCCATGTAATATATTAGATTGATAGGATTTCCAAGTAAATATATCAAATTTGCAACCAACTTGCTCTATTCATTTGTGCATGACATGTTGTGATGGTCTAGCTCTTCAAATCTTGTTCAAGTCATTTTTTTATCATTTATGGGTCAAGAACTCTACTCAATTGATTTATCTATTCAAAATTTTGGTATGTGGGATAATATTGGCCAACATATTTGGTGACTCATAGGGAAGCATGCTTGTTATGCTTGAAAACCTAGACTAGTTACCTTGTTTGATCTATTGGGCATGGAGTCATAAGTCTTTACTCTCAGTTGACATGAAATGATGAAAATTTACCCCTCTAGATAAATTCTTGAAACAAAAAGGACCAAAAACAAAAAAACAACTATGACTAAGGCACTTATGGAAGGGAAACACATAACATAAAAGAAACTAATCTAAACAAAGCAAGGGAAACTAAACTACTAAACGAATGTGCACATAGGCACTTAGAGGAAAACATGAAATTTACTCTAACATATAAAATATTTTACATTAATTTACAATCACCTCCCTCCCATTTCAAATGGGAAACTTTTAGTATCATCTACTTGTAATAAACCAAGATGAAAAATTCCTTGCTTTGGAGGTACCAGAATTAGTGAACCAAGTAGCTTGATGACCAATCCTTTTGGTATGTCCTCTAGTGGATGAAATGGGGAAAACTTATCTTTTATTTAGACACATTAGTCCTAGTATTCCAATATTGGTTTATGTCAGACTATAGGATCACTTGATTGATGTTGCTCATCACCCTTGAGAAAGCCTTGCATAAAGACTTCATTTAGGCTCTTGGGAGAAATTGTACTTGGTTCAATTAGTGGTTCAAAAAAATCATGTTCTTCCACCTTGTCCATGTGTAAATTAGGATTAATCATGCTTAGAGATACATTTTCATAATGTTTTTGAGGAAATACATGTCTCTTAGCCTCTTTAAACTCTTTGGGTATGGCATTAAACTGCTACCATAACTCTTCATGCTCTTCACTAGTATGCTTCTCAAACTGTATCACTTGAGCACTTGAGTTGTCTCCTTCATTAACATTAATAAATTTTTCATATTGTTTTTTAACTAAAAATGAGCTTTGATTTGACCATCCAAGGTCTAAAACATCACATTTGTCTTGGTCAAGGTCTAGTTTGCTTTCCTCTAGCTCCAACATATCAGGGCTATCCTCAACTGACACCTCATCTTGAAGTGGACCAACTTTTGGTACCTAGTTCTGATATCCTTATTCATCTATGTATAATGGACCTTTATTAGTCCATTCAAGGTTTATGCCATGCTTAGCTTGAGGATTATCTTCTTCAGGCAATTTTGTATATACATAATATTTTCAACTTTTATCAAATACTAATGCTTTACATATTACAAGAACCCATCGAGACTCAATATATATGAGTGTATGCCTTAATGGGTGAATTGAAAAAGGGGTGGGTAGACCTTTGGTACTCCATAGGAATATTTTCCCTTTTTCCACATTACTGCCAATCCAACTAGTTCCTAAAACTTTCCCCTATGTTGTTTTTCCTCCCTTGCATAGTCTTCTAGTCTTTTTCCTCTTTCCATCCTTCTCCTTACTTGGCACCCTTTTGACATGTTCAACATACTAGGTCAACCTAGTGGACCTAGTATAGTTTAGGGACATTTTATCTCTTTTGGTTTGTTGACCTCCTAGCTGACCTACCACAGACCTAGTGAATTAGCCTAAAAATGTGCTAGGTCGATTGGTTCGACATAGCACAACCAACATATCCAAATGATTTTAGGGTAAGATAAACCTATATATAGAATATCATTTTGGTCATTATTTATATATACATTCAAAATTTATTATTCACTTATGTTTTTTCACAATCTGCTCTTCCACCATTTTACTTGAGGAGACTTAGCTTAGGTTTCTTATTTTGGAGAATCTAGTCTATATATATGTCTTGTATGTTTTGGCCTTAAAAAGTGATCCTTACAAACCAAAACAACCTCTTGCAAAGCCCCATTGGCTAAGGGAGAGATTAAGTCTTGATGAGTTCACATTTAGGTAAGTATATTCTAACTTTATTCTCCTCTCTTTTAGTAGATAGAAGTAGCATAAGTGTTGGCTCGAACAATATTAATATTCATATTCTATGTATTAGGGTGTTACTCATAATTAATTTATTTTATGTTCCTTATACATGTTTTGATTGCTTTGATTTTCTAACCCCCACTTTGTGCTACAAGCCTTGGTGCACATTAGATTTTATATATATATATATATATTTGTTATTCAATTAGTGAAATATTAAATCATAAGACTATTTTAGGGTTGTTGTGTGATTGTGTTAGACTGTAAGATTTAGAACCCTACCTCACACAATGTGTTATGACAAGTGATTCCCTAATTAGGTCTATCAGATCTTCACATTGTTCATACTCCTAATTAACAATTGTATGTCCCTAATTAGAAGTGTAGGTGTGTTCTATTCCATCTAATCTAGGATTGATTTATGAATAAGATGCATTTTTTATTACATAAATTCTTGTGAACCTAACATGAATCTAAACCTTTTAGTATTTCTTTCACTTATTTCATTTTTATTCATCATTATTTTTATCATATCTTTATTATGTTGTATTAACCTTATCGACCTAGTTTATTTATTTCTATGCACAATTTTTTAGAAATAGGTAATTGGATCAATCAACTCAACACAGTATAAGTTTCCAAAAAACTTGTAGATTTATATTTAGATAATTGGATCAACCATCTTGACCCAGTACAAGTTTTTTAGATTTCTAGACTTCTTATTCAGCCTACTAGGTTGACCAGATCAACCTAGTGCATTTTCAACACTTTTTTATCAAGTTCTTATATGGCTTGATCGACCAACTCAACCCAATTTATAGGTTAATAATAGTTTTTTCTAAGTTCTCAAATTATCAATATTCCCATTTTCATCTCTAGTCCATTCAGGTTAATTTATATTGCCTCTATATTTTCCTTTTTTATACTTTCCTTTCAAGTTTGTAGTCTTCAAAACTACCTTACACAGTCAACTAGGTCGACTCTATGGACCTAGTTTTGTGTTCTATGTTTTCTGAAATAACAAGGTCAAACTGATCGACCTAGTTTAATTTTAGGCTTTGATTTTATAGTACAAGTTCAACCCTATCAACCCTTTTATGTATGATTGTCAATATATTTTTATCAACTATACCTTGTTTCAAAGGTGTAATGAACCATATATGTTAACTGCATCTTTCTTTTAAGTTTTTTGCATGCATATAATAGTTCACATAGTCTAATTAGAAGATTTTTAATCAATTGCTTAGTTGCATTATTTATATTCTTTTGCACACATGTCCAAACCACATAAAAATCAATAATCATCTAAACATTTGAATACCTAGGCCAACCTACTTGGAATTTATCACCAAGGGGGAAGTTGACTTGATGCCCAGGTCAAGTATAAAGCATGGTTAATGGTATATTATGGCTAAGCACCTGACACCCTTATCACTTCAGTGTGTGAATCGATGGGTAGGCCCCAATACCAAACTTGTATAATTATCACTAAAGTCCCTTTTATCCTAAACTTACCTAAAACTATCCATATATTTTTATCTAGTACCTTACTTATAGCCAATCTAACTTTCATAAATAAAATCATTCTTAATAATCTAATAACATTCTAGGTTGACCAAGTAGCTAGATATACACTCAATTTGTTTGCTTACTCTTTGATCAATTATGTGTGCAAAATCTTGCATTATCCAATGTTAGTAAAAGAATTTTTTTGTGTACATCAATTATATTGGCTAGCATCAATTCAGTTGACTATATGTTTCCTTTTTTTACTCATTACTTTCTTAGATTAACTACAAATTATCTTATTTCATTTCTAAGCTTGTTATCAATCTTTTCCTCTTCCTTATTCACTATACTAGGTCAACCTAGTCCACCCTATACTTTTTTTGGCTTCTATGCACTATACTAGATCAACCTAATTGACCTAGTATAGTTTATAGGCCCTTTTTTCTACACTAGGTCAATCTGGTTGACCTAGTACTATTCCCTACTTTTGTTATTTTTCAATCTAGTTTCTCATTTCTCTAATTTTGCATTTTATTCATCTCTCTTTAATCATAATGAGGTCTCTTATCATAATCTTTTTGGAGAACCTAAATCTATTTACATACTATATGGGATGTTCATTCCTTCCTCTCTTTTCTTCCCAATAGAACGATCACTCTTGGGGCACCTCTTCTCCTCCTTCATCTATGAACTATAACATGGTACAAATAACACCTCAAGATGAAGTTTATAGATCCAATCATTTCCATAATTATCAATACACTTCTCAAAATCTCCAAACTAATGTAGGAGTGATTGATATAAATCTATTTAACAATCCCACTAATAACCTTCCTTCTAATAATCCTCCCCATAATACTAATTCAAGGGTTTCTCCAACCAACACTAACTCACCTTCTAATACAAACCCACTCTTATCTCAAGTTATTCAATAAATGAACATCATGAAAAACTCTAATACTAACCAAATGATGCAATTTCAATAACATCTAATCAATGTGACTAATCAACCTCTAACTATGTATCCTCAAGCTAATCCTAATTACATTCCTCCTCCTCTTAGGGATGCCTCAGGAAATGTTATTCCTCAACCTATAATGAATAACAAGATGATTCAAACTATTCAAAATGAGCCTTTAGCTACCTTCATTATATCCATTACTATTGGTAACATAACTCCAACTATCAAATATGATGGGATTAAAGACCCTGCTTCAATCCTCAAACCCTTTGGAAACCTTTACAAAGAGTGGATCCAAAATAATACCTTCACCACAACTAAATTTTTAATCAAAACTTTCATTGATGATGTATTATAAAGGTATAACAACTTCCTCAACATTCTATTTGGTAAATAAAGATTTGGTTAATCCCTTGGTTAAAGAGTTTCAATACAATGAGCTTCCTAAAAATTATCTTAGTCACTTCATAAATGTTAAACAATCTCCTAATGAATCATCTCATGACTTTATCAAGAGATGGAAATATTTATCTCCTAAGGCTAATCATAATATGACTAATGATAATTTATTCCAACTCTTTATTACTGCTTTGACTCCCACTCTTCAATATAATGTTTGAACGTTTGCTCTTGAAAATTTTCATGAAGCTCTTGACCAAGCTAAGCATCAAGACTTTCTTATGAATCAATTCAAACCCAATCATAAACTTCTAAAGGATTTTTTCAAACATATAATTCTATCACTAGTAATATTCCCCAAACCAAACTTGGAGTTTCCAAATCTGATATTCCTTTACCATCTCACACACCTCTTTCAATTCAACAAATGAAACAACTTTTACCACCCTCTAAACCTTTCATTTATCCCAATGCTCCTCCTAAGTGGTATTATACCAATCTATTATGTTAGCTCCATGTCAACATTGGGCATTCTCATGAATCTCGTAGAGGGCTCACTAAATGCATTATTTCTTATACGCTTGGTGACTCATTCAACTATGAGGCTATGATCAAACTTCATTGTCAAGAGTATGTTACCACATCTAAAAAATGATAAACCTTTAAAGCTCCTACGTCTAATAATAAAAAATCTTCTTCAAACAATAATCAATCGAATGTCAAATATGTTTATGTCATCGATGCCAATTATAACCTATATTATAACAACTCTCAATATGTCAATGCTACTAAGGTTAATTATCATTGTAAATTAGCTCACAAAGATCCTATTACCAAGCCTAAGAAACCATCTTTAGAATAAAAATTACTTAAAGATACTACTACCACTCATGATGATTTGGAAGTACCTGAGGAACAACTTCCTTCTTCTGATCCTCCCACCACATCTATACCTTCTAAATCTAATTTGCCTTCTAAACCTCATGCTAGTTCTTCTAAATCACATTGGAATTTTCTTGATGAATTTAAATTTATGCCTTGTAATATTCCTCTTATGGAGTTGGTTTGCACTTTACCCTATCATCATAAATTGCTTATGCAACAAGTTCAAGAAATTGAAGATCCATCTTCCATAGATGAAAAACCACCTTCTATCAATTCTCAACCAACTAATGTCAATACAATTGAGACTATGTGTCCTTCTAAGCCTTCCATTAAAATTCTTGAAGAAGACATGATTAATGATGAAATTATTTTTCATGTAGATGATCTACCTCTTTTTATCAAAGTAGCCATTAATACCACCCTTATCCAAAATTTTCTAGTTGATGAAGGTTCTAGTATTAATGTCACATCCTTATGGCTCATTCAACAACCTCGTTATAAAAAATATCATCTTAAACAAACCCATCTTAATTTCCATGGCTTTGGCAAGACTAATCAAAAGCCACTTTGTTGTATTTAGCTTCCATTAACCAAAGGACCTAAGACTATTAGAACCAAGCTTATGGTCCTTGATATTCCTTTATCTTATAACATTTTTCTTGGTCATTTATGGACTCATTGGATGAGTGCCATTGCCTCTTATGGTATTCAATGTATTAAATTCTTACACAATGAAAAATGTTACAAACATGAATTTGATCCCAACCCATGGATCATTTAGCTTCCCAATCCTAAGCCTCAATATAAAATTCCTACAATTCCTAAAATTAATAGTGCTCCTTTACCTGAGTTCATTAACATGAATCCTAATCTTTAAGTTAATCTTGTGGATTTTTATGATGATGAGACCAATGAGTTGTATCACACTTACAATACTAAGAATCTACCTTTATATATTTTGGATTGGCTTCGTCATATCTTACCTAGATATCATATTGTTCCTATCATGGATAAGATTACCAATTTTCCCCCTTCATGCAATGCTGAGGCATCTTTACATAAATATGCCTTCACTTGAAATGATTCTAGAGTGGATAAATTATTCCAAGATCCTATCACCATGTCCCCTCATACATTTAGTAGCCTTGAGATTTCACCTTTTGAAACTCCCCCTGATTCTCAAGCATGTATGATTTCTCCCACATATGACGATAACTATGTCATGGCCCAAGATCACTCTTGAGACTTGGATGTCTAGCACTATTAAAAAAATTAGCCTAAATTAATGCCTTCAACCAAGATGTGCATACCATATCTACACATCATAACTCATATCCTAAGGGTCATGTGCCTCCCACCAATTCTCCACTTATCAATACTCCTTGGGTGGTAGAATAGATTACACCTTATGAACCTAAAAACATTCTTACATATTCTCTACCTCATTTATATCTTATAATTTCTTTATATTCTTATACCATCATTAAATGTATCAACACTTCCATCTCTTCAAATTCATCCTCTTCATCTACTTCCAAAATTACACTTGATGCCAAGACAACTGATGTCTGTCATATTCATTCTGAGTATGATAACCATGGAAATAAAATTCTATACTTTGAAGTGGATGTTAAATATTATGGTCCTCTTCCTACCTTACCTAGTGATGAAGCTATTCTTGAGTTACTTCATGCTCGGGAACCTTAACTTCTTAGGTAGCATCACAAACTTGGAAATTTCAAAACTAAAACTCCTTGCTTCAACAACTTTGTCGCTAGTATTGATCCTAAAACAAATCCAATTTCAGCCTTACCCAATGCACCTTACCATTTTCAAGATGGCAATGCCATGCTTATCAAAGAAACAACTTGTATTGAATATGGTACCCCATCTTCTCCTAGACCAATCATGGTTTCTTAAGAACTCACACCATCTGAGCATGATAAATTTTGCTTATTATTTGATAAATATCAAGAGGCATTCACTTGGTCTTACCAAGACATGCTTGGCATTGACCCTAGTATTGTGGTTCATAACATCATCACTTATCTTGATGCCAAGCCTATGAATCAAAAGCAATGAAAATTCCCACCTAAAGTCACTAATTTATGTCATAAGGAAACCATTAAAATACTAGATGCTAAATTCATTAAACTAATGGATTATTATAAATGGGTTTATAACATTATTCCTATTCAAAAGAAGGTCACTATGGTCATCTAGATTTGTATTGATTTTTGCAACCTTAATCTTGCTTATCCTAAAGACAACTTCCCCTTACCTTCAATAGATGTCATTGTCGATTCCATGACTAGTTATGAAATGTTATCTCTTATGGACGCATTCTTAGGATATAATCATATTCATATCACTCTTGAGGACCAACATAAGACTAATTTCACCATAGAATGGGGCATCTATTATTACATCAAAATTCCAATTAGACTTAAAAATTCTAGAGCTACCTATCAATGAGCCATGACTCACATCTTTCACGATCTCATCCATAAAATTATTAAAACTTATGTGTTTGATTTTATTGATAAATCCAAACATCATAAGAACCATATTTCCAATCTTATTATTATCTTTGACCATCTCCTTAAATATAAATTTAGACTCAATACTTTCAAATGTGTTTTTGGAGTCACATCCAAAAAATTGTTAGGATTCTTAGTCTCTCTTTGCATCATCGATATTGACCCAACCAAAATTAGTGCTATTGTTAACATGCCCATTCCTCGATCTATTCCTAATATTCAAACTTATTTAGGCAAACTTAGGGAAATTAGATGATTTGTCCCCAAAATGGCTTATCACATTTACTCCATCAATTCCCTTCTTGAGAAAGGTAAAAATTTATAATGGACATATCCATGTCAAAAATCCTTTGATAACATGAAAAAGTCATTGCTTAATCCACCTACACTTTATCCACCTTCTAATGATAAACCATTAATTCTCTACACTTCTTCCACACCTATTTCAGTTGGGGTAATGCTTTCCCAACAAGATGATACAAGAAGAGAGTATGTTATCTATTACATTAGTTGATGCCTCATTGATTATGAGACATGTTATACCAAAGTTGAACGTGATTGCCTCGCTATTTATTTTATGGTTGAAAACATTTGTCATTATATGCTATATCAAATTACTTATGCCATCATTCATTCTGGCCCCCTTAGTTATTTCTTCTCCAAAGCCTTTCTTCTTGGAGATATAATTGGCAAATGGATGGTCTTACTTATGGAATTTGATCTCTACATCGTCACATAAAAAGTTGTCAAAGGGCAAGTCATAGCTAACCAGCTTGCCATAGCTCCCATTCCAACCACTTCTTAGCTTCACGATGACCTTCTAGATGATAATATATTTTACATTAAAGGTATTAATCAATCTATATCCCTTAAAGATTACTTTCATATATTTACTACCAATATTGAAGCCAATCAACTTGAATAATCTCCCCTCCCTTTGGTACTACTAAACCAAAGGTAGTTATCTAGGAGCTCCATGAAATTAATTGTGACTTACATAAGAAAACTTAGCCCCTCTACTTTGATGGTGCTAAAGTCCTTCAAGTAGTTTGGGCAAGTTTCATTCTCACTAATCCTCTTGGTAAGATCATTCTTTTAGATTTTTGTTACACCTTTGATGTCACCAATAATATGGTCAAATATGAAGTTCGTATCTTAGGCATGAGAGATAATCTTGATCTTGACATCTAGTATCTTCATGATTTAAGTGATTCTCAACTTATTTATCATCAAGTTAATGGTGATTATCTATGTAAAAGTGATAACATTATCATATATCACCAAATTTTAACCACTCATACTAAGGACTTTATGTCTTTCACTATCGAGCCTATTCCTCAAGACCCAAATTCCATTATTGATTCTCTTGCCTCTTCAACTTCTCTCTTTCATCTTCATCAAGTTCTCTCTGATCCTTATTTTATTATACAAATAAAAAAATCTCCATCATTTACTCAACCACCTAATTTACTTATTTGTCACATCAAGGTTGTGACCATTCGACAAAGCCCATGGTACCAAGATATCATCCAATATTTAAAACATCAAACTTATCCTCTTGATCTAGATTCTTGTGAAAAGACACACATTTGTAAACAAAATACATAACATCCTTTACTATCACAATGTTAAAGGTACCTTGATCTGTTGTGTTATGCAAGATGAGGTCCCTCATCTTCTTGAATAAACACATGGGGGAATTTTTGGTGGTCATTGTAGTGAGCATTCTATAGCACATAAATGCCTATGTATGGGTTAATTTTCATGTAATCTTGAAAAGGATGTAATTTACTATTCTAAGAAATGTACTCCTTATCAGCTTCATAATGATCTTATCCATTCACCTTCTTTCAAGATTTAAATTATCAAATCTCTTTGGCCATTTTCCACATGGGGATTCAATCTCATTGGTAAACTTCCTCACTCCCAAGATGGGCATGTCTTTATCATCACTAATACCAAGTACTTTACCAAGTGGGTAAAATCCATGCCCCTTGTTAATGTTACCAATCCTAATATATCCAAGTTCATTCTTAACCAAATTATTTTCCACTTTGGCATTCCCCATACCATCATTTCAAATAATGGTGGTAACTTAAAAAATACACATGTTAAACAAATTTATACCAAATTCAAAATCAATCACAATTTTTACACACTTTATCATTTGTAATGTAATGGTCAAGCTGAGGCCACCAATAAAATTATTAACAAAAATTTTCAAAAGACAATTTATGAAACTTGCACGTATTGGCATATTCATCTTTACCCTATATATTGGGCCTATTATAATAGCATACGTACTGCCACTAGGGCAACTCCATTTTATCTAGTCTATGGTTTTGAGTCAATTCTTCCTCTCAAATTTGAGCTTTCCTTTCTTGTATATCTCTTCATGGTATTATTCCTGATGAAGAATTATGTGAATCTCACCTTCTACCCTTGATCTTCTTGATGAATGTCATATTTCTGCATTAGAACATAACTGCCAATACAAGGCTCTCATCGCCAGAAAACATAACAAATGTGTTAAGTCTACACTTTTAATGTTGGTGATCTTTTCCTTAAACTAGACTATACCCATGACAAAGAAGGTAAATATGCCCAAAAATTGTGGGGCTTATATTTGGTTAAAGACATCCTTGGTCCAAGAACTTATCAGCCTCAAACTAATGAAGGCCATATTTTTAAAGAACCCACCAATGCTCAATTCCTTAAAAATTACTTTGCCTAAATCATTTCCTTCTTGTCATGATTTCTATCTATATCTATCTAACATCTTTTTGTAGGTTACTTAAGCATGGGTCTCTCCCTCTATAGTAGTTTTCTCCTTTTTGTAAACCTTTAGTCCTCCCTTTTAGTCTTTTGGTTTCTTAATGTACCATAGTCTTCTTTATCTTCTTGTATTTTCTCTTGTTTTTGGCACCCCTTGGGTCTTTCTTTTATGAGTTGCTTTGTAATATTGTGGATAGGACCTAACATCCCTCATAAAACCACCATCTTTTAATCATTTCTCTTTTTTTATGCTTGCCAATGTTGTTTTGGCATCCTTTAGGTTTTTTCTTTTTGTGAGTTGCTTTATCAAAAGGCTCCTTCGCTTATTTTGATCTTACTTTTCAGCACCCTCATGGGTTCCTCTTTTATGAGTTATTTTGTAAGACTATGGATCGAACCCAGCCTTCCTCATAAAATTACCACCTCTTTCATCTTTTACATCCTTATTCTCAAACTTTACTTTTTGCTTCTTTCAATAGATGAAATTTTCACAACAATCTATGCTATCATGTTTTCCTCCATTTCCCTCATTATTATGAGAAGGAATCACACCTTATTGCCATTGTATCCCTCTTTTTTCCCTTTGTCACATTTTTTTTGCAATTTTAAGTAATTTAAATTATTTCATGTGTCACTCCTCTTTATTTCCCCTTTCTTTCACTGCACTTTAGATTAAACAAGGTCAAAGTCAAGATAACACTTTTATTTCACCTTGATTTATGAGATTCTTAGACCCCTTGCTCCTTGAAGTTTCTCTCTCTTAGAAACCTTATCCCAAGTTTTCAAATGAAATTCATCTTTAACACCCATGTTTGGTCTTCCAAATTTGTATAAAAGAGGAATAGAAAAATCCATAAAGAAAGTTAAAAGCCAAATCATTTGAAAAAAAAGGCAATGATATCTAAAAGGCAACATACTAATCTCAAAAGTCAAATCACACCAAAAGACATGATTTCAATCACATATCCTATCCCTAATCAAATCCAAAACTCCACAGTCAACTTCAAATAGAGCCAAATTCCTTTGGGGTATGGTAGGCTAGTATATTGGAATAGGGTAATTCAAAAAACTTCATGGTGCTATCTACTTTCTCACACAAGTACCCAATCTTTGTAGTAGACTGATGACTCTATAAGGGGTCTTAAAGAGTGGGGAACATGTCATGGGGAGGTAGGTCTATTTTAATTTTCATGCATATAGCCTTCATGAGATGATCTATATAATCCATTTGTTTACCTAAGACTTGTGTGGCTAAGAGAAGTTTTTCTTAGTCCTTAAGGTCGAAAGTCCTCTTATTTTAACAAACTTAATTTAAGTGTCTTGAATTCGATAAAGACTTACTCTAACTTGATTTTTCCTTCATTCTCCCCTCTACCAATTTCATTTTCCCCATTGAAAGACAAATTGTGATTCTAAATCTATTTCCCTTCTTCTTTACTTCCTTCTTCTTCACTTCTTAAAAACATGCTAGCATTACATTGTTTCAGTTTTATCTATCCTTAGAGAAAAACATGTTTGATTAACTATGAATTACTTTCTTTACACCATGCTTTACATTTACTAAACCTACTTTACCTTCCTATTCACATTCATCATTATTTTTTTGTCTTGATGTTATAGACACCTAAGTGCATACCCATTTTTCCATTTATTAGTGAGATTTGGTTTATTATTGCTCACTCATCAATGTTGTTTTCCCTTTTTGAGTGGGATGTGGATTATTACTGCTCACTCATCAGTGTTGATTTACCATTTTGTTTTTGTTTCTTCTTTTTACCATTAGTTTTTTTTATTTTTACCATCTTGTTTGATATGTATCCTTGGTTTGATTTGGTGAGTTTGCCTTTTTTATTTTAGGATAGCTTGTCTAATTTTTTGATCTTCAGTAGCCTTGGATTTTTGGTTACTTGATTTACTCTTATTGTTTGACTTGGTCATCTGGTCTAACATAGCACCTATCAACCTAGCTTACCAAATTTCCTAAGTACATCCCATTTACATAGCACCATCTATCTTGGATTTTCTTACATTTATTTGTTTTTTCTCTTTAGTTTTACATTCTTGGGTTTGTCAAAAGTGGTCTTTATGCCCTACACAATCAAAACTAACAACATAGTAGACAACCATCCCGTGATAAAAGTAAGTCAAGGTACGCACCATTTAATTTTTATTTATTTACTTTTTCGATTAATTTCCTTTTTAGTCATTTACTTTTAATTATTTTATGCTTTTTAAAATAATGAAACTCTTTTTTAGCATTAACATTGTGTGTGTCCTTATGTTCTTTCTTGAATCACCATCCTCTATTACACCTTAGTGACACATGATGAGCTTTGAGTGGCACATATGTATACACATCATATTTTTCACTTCTATTAAATATTGATGCTTTACATCTTATAAGAACCTATCAAGACTCAATCTCTCTAAGTGCATGCCTTAAGGGGTACACTAGGAAAGGGGTGGGTAGAGCTTTGGTGTTCCACAGGATTGTTGTCCCTTTTTGCCATATTATTACAAATTTAACTAGTTCATAAAACATTTACCTAAGTTATTTCTCCTCCCTTGCATAGTCCTCTAGTCTTTTTCCTTTTTTTATCCTTCTTCTCTTTGCTTGGCACCCTTTTGACCTATTCAACATACTAGGTCGACCTAGTACAATTTAGGGACATTTTAGCTCTTTTGGTTTGTTGACCTCCCAATTGACCTAGTACAAACCAAGTGAGTTATCTCAAAAATATGCTAGGTCGACCTGATATAGATGAATTTTCCACCTATATATATAATATCATTATTGATATATGCAATCAAGAGTTATTATTCACTCATGCTTCTTCACAATATGCTCTTCCACCATTCTACTTGAGGAGACTTAGCTTAGGTTTCTTATTTTGGATAATCTAATCTTGTGGATAGTTCTTGGATGCTTTGGTCTATCAAAGTGATCCTTATGAAACACAACAACCTATTATGAAGCCCCATTGGCCAAGGGAGAGATTGAGTATCGATGGGTTCACATTCAAGTAAGTATATTATAACTTTTTTGTCCTCTCTTTTAGTAGATAGAAGTATCATAAGTGTTGGATTGAATAATAATACTTTTCATATTCTATGTATTAGGGTGTTACTCATACTTACTTTATTTTAGGTTCCCTATACATGTTTTGACTATTTTTCTTTGTTAACCCCCACTTTGTGCCACAAGCTTTGGTGTACACTAGATTAGATTTACTTTTATTGTTATTAGATTAGTGAAATATTAAATCATATGACTCTTTTAGGGTTATTATGTGATTGTGTTAGACTTTAGGTTTTGGAACCCTACCTCCAATGGTGTGTTGTGATAAGTGATCCCCTAGTCAGGTCTAGTAGATCCTCACATTGGTCATGCTCCCATTTAACAATTTAATGCCCCCAATCATAAGTGTAGGTGTGCCCTATCCCATCTGCTACAATATTGATTTATGGACATGATGCATTTTTGATTACATACATTTTTCAACACTAAGTTGTTCTACCTCACTCAATAAATCCAAGTACAAATGATGCCATTGATCTTCTAAATCACTTAATCTATCCTTGATCTCCATAATAGGTTCATGAAATTTATCTTCTCATTGCTCATCAAGCTCCTATAACTTGAAATTTGAAACATGCTCCTCCATATGAATTGGGCTACCTATCATGATCTTCTCTTCATAAATGCTTGCATTGTCCTCCTATGGCTCACTTATGACTGCAAACTCCTCTTTTATCCTTTTTAAAATAGGTTATTTCTCCAAGAGGGAGATGGTGGGAGGGTGAATAAGTTCACTTTTCTTGTAGCTTAAGAGAGTGTCCTTCTAGCTAGGTACCTTAAATGGTCTCTTTGGTAGATCTTGAGGAAAGGAGAGAGAGTCTCAGAACTCTTGTACACCAAGCTCATCAAGATGAGCTATGGTTGATTGATTCATTTATTGCAAAACTAACTCCTCCTCTACCAAAACTAGTTCTTGGACTACCTCAACTAAAACCTCCTCCTTCTTTATCCCTTTTTGAACTAATTTCCATGATGAAAATAAATAGGGAATAAAACCCTTTTCTTCATTTTGAACGGTTATAGGAGAGGGTGGTCTCAAAAGTGAGGGCATGATATAGCCAGAGTCAAATGCATTAGATAAAATCTAGATGGAATGAATTTATGCTCCTAAATTAGAATGGGAATCTAATATTGAGTCTCTTGGAGGGGAGAGGACACATAATAATGATTTAAATGAGCCTGTTGATCTTCATAAGATATCAACACACTATCTATGTTCTAGATCCTATTTTTCATCATTGTTATATCCTCATTCTCACATGATGACCATTGCTCACCCTCATAGAATGGCCATCTATTCTTGACCAACTAAATATCACTCATTTCCTCTTGTATAACATGGATAGGGATTACTAGAGAAACTTCTAAACCCTTACCAATATTCCTTATCAACTCAATATAAATTGATAATGCTTTTATGACTCCTGACAAGGATGTAATAAGATAATCTTGGTCTTGACAAGGGGAATTAGAGGACTGATTTAAATTCAAAGGAGGCTAACCTTGGTCATATGTAGGGGTGGGAGGAGGGCAAAGGCCATGATATGGTTGATAGGTTGTTTGAGGGCCACTTGGGGTGAAACACATAAACATTATTTTCTTGTTAAGTGTAATTTTGAGATAGAGAATAAGCATACTAATCAAAATATGGTTTATTATACATAATAGATTATAATTATTAGGCATTTATGCTATTGAAACCAACTGATGAATAACTTGAGTTGTCATTGATGTTTTCACACATGCCTCCAAAGGATGATTGGATAAAGAGAACACCAAAACTCTTTACTAGTGAACAACATAGTAAGTCCCATCAAGCATGAAAAAAAATGTTATGGCATTAATCTACACCCTAATAAAGATTTATTTAGGATCCCTCTGACTAATTCATAATATGGTAATAACCCTAGGTAGTGGGTAACCTATGACGGGGCTGAACCTATGGAGAAGGCCAGATTCCTCTTGATGGATCACCTATACTAATGTTTGCATAGGGAAAAGGGTTAAAAATGGGGAAAAGGTCTCATAAGAAGGATAAAAGGTGATGTGCCAAATAAAAATGGGAAATTCCCATAAGCTTGAACCCACACTAGATCTACAAAAGACAATGATAACTCACACAACCTCAAAATCAAGTTAATTGCATAAGTGTTTCATAGACTAGGTTCAAGAAGCAATGAATGTAGACAAAGAGGAGTTCTAAGATTCATTTAGGGCTTACATCAATGGAAGAAAGAACACTGATCTAGACCTATAATAGCTTGAGAACACCATAAAGGAGGTTAGAAAGGAGGACAATGGGTGAGGAAGATTCTCATTCACTATGCCATCATGCACAACTCACCAAACATAGATCCAAGGCAAGAGAGAGGTAAATAAAGTCTTTTATTCCATCAAGAGGTAATTATTAAAAATGCTTGATAGGGTTTAGCCTAATCAAGAGGAGAATATCTTGCAATATCTCAAAGATTCCCCTACTCTTCAAGATCAAAGAGTCCTTGTGAGAGTCTAGAATCTAAGAGAGACCTTACCAAAAATGGAAAGAATGGGGTGATATAGAGGAAGGGAGAAGAGAGAAGAGAGAAGAGGGGCCTGATTAGAGATTCTAGATGCCCCTATATCTGATCTGGTGAATGTTGGCTCTCTCACCCTATATATCTATCTAGGACTATACTAAGCGGTCGAGGCCCATATATCTAGAGGCCAAAAAAAGAAACCCTATCCTATATTGGCTTTGGCCCCATCTAATATATAGGGCCCTATCCCCATCCCCATCCCCATCCCCATCCCCATCCCCATCTATAGAGATCAGATCAGATCAAATTGGGGTGCCTATAAATCGACCAAGAAAATTAAATGAGTTTCCACCTTTCAATGAATGCTATGCCATACTTAATCCAATTAGGACTAATCCTTTATCAACAAGTTAACATGCATTTGGCTCCAATTAGTCTTCAAGTTCTTCTTATTAGTTGAGAGATCCACTAGAAGACAAGAGCCTATTTTTGAAGATGATGGGTCATGATCCCTTCAAAGAAGAAAGATTATCAAATCTCTAAATAACATTGAATGCTCCTTTGTACTCTCTAATCCCCAAATCCACTTCTTGAACTTCTATTCCACCTTCCACTTGGCTTCATTGTGAAGACAAAGTCCTCGTATCCTTGGGCCTGATAAAGTAATGACTATATCTATTTTGGATGGCTATAGGTACCTATTTATTATAACTATGACTATTTTAGAAGATTAGACATTATTCTATATTATTTATATTTTTCCATACTCCAACCTAGACATATATTAACTATAGATTGAAAACTTATCTAAATTATTGGTTTTCATATAGTTATTATATCGATGAAAACCTATAGGATACATAGCCTTGCTCATAAACTATATTAGGTTTAAATAAACCTATTCTACCTATAAACCCTATGGGAACCAAGAACTCATTATA